>KZ507846.1:5509-18409 GCA_002844005.1 Limosa lapponica baueri | reverse complement strand
GGAAGGAGTTTCAAATGAAAACAAACACCCACAGCCCAGGCAAAATGCAAATCCTGGCTTCGTTCTCAGCTGTGTCACCTTGTCTCACAGGAACTGTGCTTTTGACTCTCTGTCCCTCCAAGGACAGACGTTGAGTGGCAGAGTAAAACAACTCTACCAGACAAAATAAAATAAAGTGACTATTTAAAATTCATTTTTCTGCCATAAAAAAAAATAGAAATACTTCAACTAGGGTAAAACTGCCACAATTTCCTCTCACGTGAAGCTCCTGCTTTTTGATGAGACCAGTGTCCAGCTACTATCTCCTTGAGCCTGAAGCAGGATTTAATAGTCTGAAGTACTAGTGCCCTCAGCCAATGACCAAGTTCCAGGTTAAGCTACAAAGACATAAAACCAGAAATGCTGTCACCTCTTTTTTAGTGGGATCCACGCCTTCTGGAAGTTCATCCAGGGTCTTATTCATCAGCACCTCTCGGGAGTAAAATCCTTCACCGTTGTGCACCAGGGAAGAGCTGCTGTTGCTGTTGTAGTTGCTGCTGTTGCTGTAGCTGTTGCTGTCACTGTGGTTGAAGTGTGATTTGTAGTCTGGGGAAGCACTTGCCGTACTTGAACCAGCCAAGTTGGTCATGCTGAGGGTTCCCTTGCTCAGGCTGATATTGTTAAGGTCCTGCCGAATGGAGGAAGACATGTCAAGCTTTGGCAGAGCAAGCTGGGGGTTATCCCAGGATCTATCTCTCTGCTGGGGTTGGGGGGACTGTTTCTGGCACAGACTTTGGGCTGTTGCTCCAAAGTGATAAGGAGAAAATCCCAACTGTAACATTAGTCCAGCACCTCCATCGATGTTACGCCTTGATGTTAGGACTGCTAAAAGCACAGCACTGATGAGAGCCCTTAGAAATACCAGAAGATACTTACAGTACTCTCATTTTTCTCAAGATAACAGCAGGGGAAGATGTGGGAGGGAGGACAGAAGGTGAGATTAGATATCTGCCACACCTAAAATATCTAAATTACCTGTGTACCCCTCCCCAACTTGCCATCTCCCCTGGTTCAAAGCCCTTGCAGCTTCCAGCCTTCCTCCTGCCCCTGTCCAGGGCAGAACTGATCCCATGTGACCATCACGTTTGGGACTTGATTCCTCTGTGTTTCATAGGATCCCCATCGGGCTGTGCCCTTCTTGACCAGGGGCCCCTTGTCCGGGGTCTCAGGGACCACAGCACTGCAAACTACTCATACATAGGGCTTATCAATCACGTCTCCCTCTGCCTTCCACAGAGGACCACAGCTCTGATCCTGGAAGCCTGAGGTCCCCATGCCTGCTCTGATCATTATGTCCTCTCCTTCATGCGAACAGGCTGGGGGGGGACGCAGTGGTGTTTAAACCCAGGTGTTTCCCACCCACATGGTCGAGAAGACACTCACCACTTTGATCTCGGATATAGCCGACACGTCTCCTAAGCTATTCTTCATCTCCTCATAGGACTTGCCATCCTAAAGGTAAAGAGAGTTGTAAGAAGCATGGATCACCTTTAATTAGCACATTCTCTAATTGGGTCAGGAGATCATATAAATTGTAAAGCCCCATGGTGCCTATTGAGGTGGCAGATGGTGCCTCCTCCAATCTCCAGCTCCTGGAGACAGGAGACTGTCCCAGAATCAGAGCTGTCGCTCAAAAACAAAGAAACAAATGGACTTTAGCCTTTGCAGTTGTACAGTAATAGGTGAAAATAGGAAATTTTAAAGACTTCAGAGAGCAGAAGGCAAATAAAGAGAAATAATATTTACCGCTGGATCTAAATCTTTTAAATTTTAAATGAATCTTGCAGAGAATGAAAATTTGGGATAAAATTATATTCCTTTTCTTCCCTTCCCTGATTTATTTAGCTAAAGCAACAGATTTTTCAAAGCCTCAGTCCTGACTTCTTGTAAATTGGTACCATGTATTACCAGCTACCTCTTATTTCCTTAAAAAAAAAAAAAGGAACATACTAGATGTATTGGCAAAGCTGATGCCTGTGTTTTCCTAAGCAGCCAGGAGATGTCAGTTCTTAACAGAATCATTCAACAGAGTTCCCCAACAAGAGCAAACAACATAAACACACGGACTGCAGAGCAAACAGATTTAGACCCAAAACTGAGCAATGAACACACCGCCCCCCAGATGTTTCTGGGATGTCAACAGTTTGGATTGCTTGTCTGCAGCTGCTGAAGCCGCCTGCAGGGGATATTTTTAGCGGCACATATTTTATGAGCTGTATCCTTGTTTTTCAGCAGTTCCTCAGAAAAAAAAAAAAACAAAAACAAAAAACAGCCACCAAGTTCTGACCTTTGTTCTAAGCATCAACATTGTTTTAAGGGTCAGTGCTCTGGGAGTTGCTGTCTTATCTGTCCAAATCTGGCTGTCAAGACAGTCTTTCTACCACCACAGCAGTTGCAAAGAAAGGTGATGCAAATCCAGCTACAGGAAAAAAATCATATCTCTGTATGAGACTTCCTGCAGCGTGAAGCGTCCTGGGGACCTTCACCTCACTTCTCCGTCTGTCCCACCTCCAGTGTGGGACTTTGCTCACAGTCCTTTGGGCAACCAGAAGAAAGGATTGCTTGTGAACTGGCCGAACACTGTTGTTCATGGAAGGGATGATCTCACTGGGAAAGGGTCTGGTAAAACACCACCTGGGGGCTGAGCTTTCCCCAGCTGCCCATCATCTTTTTTTATTTTTAATTTTTTTTTTTTTTAAACCGTGCCCACCAGTGCCATCGGGTGGCAGGAATTTATGTGCACAGCCTGGCAGCATTGCTTCCACCTGGCTGCTTGCTAAGAACCGATAGTCTGGCTCTATTAACCACCAGAGCTCCTCCAGGATTGGCCTTTATTCCTAATACACTCTGTACTGCAGCACCGAGCCCCCAGGCTGGCTGGACCAGCTGGTCCATGGCCTGCATGGAGTTAAGGGCATCTCTCCTTCCTCTGTCCAGCCACGCTGTGCACAACCAGAGTTGGAGACTAGGTCCTGACAACACATGGTGAGTCCCTGTGCATTGGCCATGCAAGCAAATCTCTGCTCCACATTATACTGCCGAAATTATTTGAAGCCCGTGTGTTTGAAAGAGGAGAGAAAGGGCTTCTTCCTTTCCCAGGCACCTCCTGGGGCAGGTTTCCATTTCTATATAGGGAAGACCTGGTGTTTGTAAATCAGCTTTTGAGAAGAAGGCTTGTATGTAGGGACGAAGGGTCACCTTGCTCAGGAGTTCCTGTGCTCTGATGGACATTCTGGAGACCTGGAGATGAGACCTGTCCTCTCACATCTTTCATTTCACCAGAGTTTGCCCTTAAAGCTGGGTCATAGGTTTTTCTCTGTGGCTGTATTTTGAAAAATGAACCTTTTTTTCACTATTTTTTTAATGATGCGGGGTCCTTCTGTTGCCACTCTGAACTACTACTACTACTAGTAGCAGCCCCAAACCATTTTTGGTTGAAATAACAAACCTGACATGGAACCTAATTATGTTTTTAAAATAAAAATGTGAATATTGTGAATTAAAGCACATTTACTTATATATGCAAAAGCCTCAGTTTCACCAAACAGGTACTTTTTTCTGGCAAAGGAGCAGATGCTGCTCAGGTGGCACCAGGAAGCCGTGAAGCCCAGGACATGCCACAGCAAGGTTTCACTCCATGCACGCTTTAAGCATCATTGAGCATGCGTGCACACATGGGGCTTTTCCAGCAACTTACGCTCCACTTGTAGGGGTCCCAAGCGTTGAACCATCCTGTGAAGTTGAGGGGTTCGTAGCCCTGCTTCACCAGTATTATTGGAGTTGCCAAGTCTCTCCCTGCTGGATGGGTCTTGAGATACTCCTTAGCCGAGGCAACTGCCTCGTTCCTCTCGTAGGTGTTGGAGGCTTTGCCAATCCAGAGGAAAATCTGCAAGGAGAGGTGGTGTTGAAGATCAGTGAGTGGTTAGGACCTGTGCAGGCATGGCTGTTTATTCAGCCCTGCCAACTGAAGCAGAGATAAAACAGGAATTGTTGTTTCCCAATAGTCCCCTGGGATTTTGATCCCAGACTTCCTCCCAGCCAAGAAGGATTTTGCTTCTGAGACAGGCCCAAAGCATAAATATTTCAGGAAACAGCTCTCACACGCTTCAAGGTAGCTAAACTCAGTCCTTGCATGGCCAAAAAATCAAATGGCCTCAAAACCCCTCAGAGGCAGTTTCCTATAGTCTAAAGCAAGTCCTCACCATCAGTTCTGGGAAATGAGGGGGAGGGTTTCTGGGTGCCACCCCCTTGTATGAGCTGGCAAAGTCTGGAGCAGGTCCAGCTCGTCTTGCCTTGGAGCAAGGCATGGACCAGTTGTCTCTCCTCCCTCCTTTCTGAAACAGGGTTGGCAATACCACCTCACTCGTGTGTTTGGTACCTGGGTGAGCAGGGTTGGACATACACCTGCTTGTCCGACCAAGCACCATGAAGGATTTTGAGATGGGACAGAAGGCCTATTGACCTTAGTTTCAAGTTGAATGATGGATTAAAACTAATTAAGCCACAACCTGTTTGAAAATATGTCTAAGGGGAAGAGGAGAGGGGCTGACCTCTTCCCATGTGTCTAGCAGCATGACGTCATCTTCGTCCAAGTCTTCCTGGCAGAAGCCCACCACCTCTGTCATGATGAATCGACCCGTCTGGTTGGAGCACTCGAAGAGGCGAGGCTGGTAGTGCGTGACCTGCTCTTGAAACCTTCCTCATGCATGGCAGGGAAAGAAAAAGGAAGAGAGATAGAAACCTTTTCCTCATGGTCTACTGCAAGGCCCTGCTGCTACTTGTCATGACCGTGATGGAAGAGGTGGGAACATGGCAATGGTCCTCTAAGAGCCTGAAAGTCAGGCAATGTCAGGTCTCAGGGGATTCTCAGACCACTTAAACAATTTTTAAAGGTAACTTTTTCCCCACCCAAAGAGGGCAAAAGCAGAACCCTTCTCTCCTTGTGGAGATGAGCCTGCTGTCAGGTGAAAGCCACATGGGATCACTTGGTTGCAAAGGAACATGTCACCTGACCAGAGGACCAGAGAAAACCAGGTTGTTTAAAAGCAGGTTTAGGTTCATAAATCTTCTGGGTCTGACCATAAAGCTAATAATGGCTGGAAATGGAGCATGTGGTTCATGTAGCCCTTACGACAAGATATCGGATGGATTTACTTTGGGGAAAGGAGGGTGTAGCACACCCTTGTCTGCAGATTTTGGATCTGTGGCTTCTACTTCAGAAGGTCTGACCCAAAGCCTAAGAAAGAGACACCTCGGTGTGGTTTCTGACCAAGCTTTTGGGAATATTTTGGCCTGGTGCTCCCTTTGGTGAGGACAAGGTAACAAAATGCTTCACTCTCCTGCAACGTTTTGATCCCTCGCATAATAATGTTGCCTGGCCAACGCCAGAGGGGCAAGCAGGTCACTTATTACCTCTTTTCACTGGCGTAAGGTGCTTTGCCTCCCAAGGCTTCCCAGAACTCTGCTGGCTCTTGTCCCTCCAAAATGGTGTGCTTGTCCCGTTTGGAGACGATGTCAGCTACCATCTTTGCCATCTCCCTCTCATCTCCGCTGCATCCCTGTGTTCAGAACATAAGATAGAGGTGGAGTTAGGGGCAGAGTGGCAAAACTTATCTGTAGGGAAAAGCTGGCTTGGTTGAGTCCTCCTCTGGAAAGCTTAAGACCTGCTTGAATGCCTTTGAGGGTCTCATCTGAGCTGGTCACTCAGAATCCGTTTCTAGTCCTTGAAGGGACATTCAGTGCAGCCAATGGCATCTCAGGCAGAACTCAACATCATGGAATGGTTTCGGTTTGAAGGGACTTTTAAATATCACTTAGTCAAACCCCTTGCTGTGGGCAGAGACATCTTTCACTAGATCAGGCTACTCAAACCCCATCCAGCCTGACTTTGAACATTTCCAGTGATGGGGCGTCCACAACTTCCCTGGGCAACTCTTCTGCTTTTGTTTGATCTGCCATCTCATCCTGAAGCAGAGGACTAAAAGAGAATAAATGAAAATGCTCTAATCCTGGCTAATATTACAATTGGAAAACCTGGGGTTCTTTATGCAGCTGAAAGTCAAATGAACCTCTAAAATGAGGTGAGGTGAAACCCCAGATGAGTTACTTCTGTACAGAGAGCGCTGTGCTACTGCTAATCCTCCACAGATGGAGCCTTCTTCTGGGTGCACCTTTCTCCATTGAAATTAATGGTCTACATGCCCAAGGATACACCTCCATAGCTCAGTGGAGGTAAGAGACAGCAATTTCTTACCTTCCCGCACCACAGGTAGCAGACTTGGCTGGTTGTCAGCAGGAAGACATCATTGGAGTTGAGTGAGGAGGCCCGGGCTGGCACCTCTGTGGCCTTTGTGTTCATCTCATCCGTGCCCCTCACCTGGAAGAGGCGGATTGCAGGCTCGGGCATGGTTTTCTGAGCCCGACTCGTGCCACCCTGCAAGAAAACAGAGGGAAGGATGGTTTGGGTATGTGAAGAGGGCATACAAATCCAGGATATAACTGCTTTGAGGAAGAAGGCTCTTGGGGTCACAACCTTCCACACTGCTGTAAAGACAGACCATGGTCCTGCACAGAGCAGGTGAGGATATCCAAATACTTTCTGGTTCCAGGTCAGAATAAAACCCACATTACATAACCTCAACATTTCTCCCTAATTACTCTGACTCTTGACCAGCTCCCATCAAGATGCTCATGTTCAATGTGAGCAGATCTTAGAGCCTGCAAAGCATTTGCTGTGTAAACAGGGCAAGGCAGCTGGACTCTGATTTCCAGCTGTGCCCAGCTTAGCTGAACATCTGCCATGGAAGCCTTATGGAGGGACCAACACTGAGAGCTGAGGGCAATCCTCCTTTCCCCCATCCATTTGCAATGTCTCCACCACAGATGGTACCAGCCAAAGCAGCAAGTGAAGTGGGTTAGTAGTTAACGTGATATAATTCAGGTGGGGACAATTCAAGTCGTGTAAATGTTTGTAGGATATTTTAGAGGACAGTTTCTGGATAGTGGTATCTGTAATTCACAGGAACGATCACCTTATTCTAACTCTGCAAAATATTTTGGGATAGAGTTGGAAAGAACATCACACATTAATGCTGGAGCTCAGGGGCGGACAGCTGAGTCTGGGTCAGTCCAGGACTCTGTTTACACATACGGTGTTCAGACTACTTGGGAAGTAGTAGAAATGTTCCACCACTTCCATCTGCCAGCCCCATGCAGACCTGGCAGGCTCCTTTCCTGAATATCAGCCCATTTTTCTGGACTGCTTCCATTGCAACTGCCAAGCAGCCATTGATGGTGCTTGCACCGTCCGCTGCCCACGCGCCCGAAGCCGTGTTACCTCGTAAATGATCAGCTTGCCCTTGAAGATGGCCAGGAAGTGCGTGGGCTCCTTGCCCATCGTCACGCGCACCTGCACCGCCTCGTCCCCGTGCTTCTTGTCCAGCTCGATGGCATTGAGGGCGCAGGCGGTGATCTCATCCACAGAGGCATGGCGGCCCTGGGGAGGAGAGAGACGCCACGTGCAACGTGATGAGATGAAGGGTAGAGAGCTCTGCACAACGTAATGTCTTGCCAATCCCAACCCCTACATAGTCAGATCAGAGTTAAAACTACCAGCTGTTTAAATTTCACTTCCATTCTGGTTTTGGAGGCTTTAGCATCCCATTTTCAAAGCTTTTCTCTGCTTTCCAGGGGAGGTAAATATACTTTAGAAAGAAAAGCAGAGATATTCATATACTTACATGACTCCAGAAGCTGAGGCTTTAAGGGAAGATCTGAAAGACTGCAAAGTTTGACCTCAGCTCTATAAACCCCATAATCCTTCATTCTTTCTGTCCAAAATTGCTGATTGTCTGATGCCAGATTGGGCTCAGAGAGTCCACTCTGCCTACAAGGCACAGCTTCGGATATTTGCAATGGGCAACTGATGAGCAAAGGGCATGCGAGTTCTTCTGGATGCTTGGGTTGGGATTTTTGCACTTTCCCAGTGTCTGCTGGCGATGTGATCATCACCCTGGGAGCTCAAGATGGGTTGTATATATTGTATATATGTCATTATTTTCTTATTAATATTATTATATTTTCTTTTTATTATGTTATTATTAATATTTCAGTAGTTTAGTTTCTTTTCAACTCATAAATCTCTTTCTTTCTCATTTTCTCTCCTCTCCTCCGAAGGGAGATGCTTTCCCTTCTCTAAAGGGGAGAGAGGTTAAAGAGAGCATCTGTGGTTCATTTTAGTTGCCAGCCCAGCCCAAACCATGAGACCTCAGTTTCAGGCTCCCAGCAGACACAGCACAGTCCTCTCTGCTTGGCTCGACCTACCTGCCACATGTAGAGGACGTAGTGAGGCCTGCCTGATCTCAGGTAGGTGTACAGGACCAGGTAGCAATCACCCCCGTAGAACTGCCCATAAGTCTTGGGATTCACTGGCTGCATTTGCAAGTCCTCAATCCTCCACACCTAGTGAAGGAAACATTTTGGTGAGCAGCAGTGGAGTCAGCGTGAAGACAGAGCACAGCCCCTTTGCCAGCAGACCACTGAAGTTCAGGTCTTCAGTTGGAAAGAGAACCCTTCCTCTCTCCCCTCGATGCCAGTCTACGTTCCTCCAGCTTGATCAAGTGCTTGCTGGCAAAGCAGGTCTCTCCAGTGGCTACCACGATATAGCCTTTTTGCAGTTGGTGGCCCTCAAGGAGGAGCAGCCTCCTGGTCCCTCTCAGTCTCACAACCCCTCTCTCAACCAGCTCCATCTTCCATGGAAGGCCACCAAAATGGGAGAGGGCCCTCTGCTCTGTGCAAGTTTGTTTGATATAGACCTAACTGGGAGACAGCGTGAGAAGGGGGTTGGCTGTGTCAGTCTCATGACCCACACACATGGCAGGAGAGGAGTCAGCTTGTTGACTTCTTTGCTCAACTGGTCATGGGTTGGAGGAGAAACTTCCCCGAACTACTTAACTGCTGCATTACTTAGAGTTCACAAGCAGTTTGCTCTGGCTGCAGCCACGTTTTTCTTGGGGAGGGTAGGTGGGCACAACTTCATGTCTCCATACAGCAGGTGTGTGTGAAAAGACAGAGGTATTTGGAAACACGCTGATTATTGCATCCTCTGTCAGCAAAAGGAGCTCTCTCACCTCTACCTCCCCGGAGGCATCATCCACCATTCTCTGCTCAGCAGCTAGCTCTGGTCTGGCGTGTAGCTGAGTGGTGTCAAACTTCACCTGCTCCACCTTGGCTGCATGCACCAGCAGAATAAAAACAAGAACCCAGTCAATGCACAATAACACACAAACCGTCTGCATCACGCACACACACAATCTTTATACACGTCAGAAAAACCTGGTCCGTGGTTGCACGAAGCCAGGTCTTGCCACCAGTAAGCCAGTGTTGATTTTGGAATATGCAAGAGCTCATACCACCCCAGTGCTGATCTGTTACAGGCTGGCAACGGGCCATATAGCGTGTTCCAGTGATGACTGGATGGTAAAAATATTAGTTGTCTCCTGACTGAAAAGTCGTAAGTGGTTTCCAACTCCAAACATATTTCCCTCCTTTTAAAATGTTGCTTTCAGAAATAAAATGCCTACATTTCTCCAGCTCACGGTAAAGAGAGAGTGCATTTATGGACAGCACAGGGAGAGACAGAGGTGGAGAGAAAGAGAGAACTTGCAAGGGAAAGAGATTTGCAGCCCTGAAGCTATTATTGATGGAGACATTCAGCATCTCTGTCACCATCCCATCATTCATCACCAAGTTCTCTCTCTTCGGTGTTGTTCACTCCGTGGGGTTAATGCATTGCAATATTCACTTCAGCAGCGTGATAAATCGAGGCACTGTTTACACCGGTGTAAATACAGAATATATTCCATTGACGTCAGGAGGGTCTTGGGTGGATGCCAATATAAATGAAAGCAGAATGTTGTTCAACACTTCCTTATCACAGTCATCATTAGCACTTTATAGAGCAAATTAGGAAGAACTTGCAAGTGTGAATTTTTGCATTCAATTTTTCAGGCAAGAGTGATCTTCTCCCATGTGGAATAAGTGGCAGTTTGGTTCATATAAGAAGCCTCAGTGGTTTTGAATTCTGTTCAGTTCCTGAACCCTTTGCATCTACTGAAGAAGGTGGAAAGTACAAGGCATGAGAAGAACGTGCACTAGATTTTCAAGACGCTGAAGGCAGGAGATAGTTAATGTGAATGATGTTCCCTCAGCTGTTGCTTAGCACAGGTAGGAAAGCCAAATCCAGGAGAAACATGCTCACCAATTTTGCCAGTAGTGTAGACTTTTCCCAACCCTTGCGTTTCGTCCTTTTCTGTCCACCTCTGGAAGAGCTGTTTAAACATGGCTGACTCTGCTCCATCATTGATCACTTCAACGTTGGTGGATGAAGGATAGCCTTTGGCTTGGATAAAACCCTGGTGACGTTGAAAAAGCACATTAGTGGGGACACACAGAGCTTTTTACAGATATGAGAAGAGGGTTGTGGACCTGAGCCAGCCAGAAGAGTGAACTTCCCCCCACTGAACACAATGGCATGACCAAGGGCAGGACTCACACCAAGACTTGCATTCAGACTTACAAACGGAGGTGTCGACAAGCTGTCACTGTAGTGACCATGTTTATTTCTGAGTTTAGGAGACTGAGTCCTGCCCCTCGAGGCTTGTCATCTGGATCATATCCTGAACTTAATCTCTATATGGCACCTTAGGCTTGAAGAAAATCTCACTCAATGGGTCTAATGAAAAGCCTCCTCCTCTATCTCATACAGCTCCATAGATGGCTCCTGGTGATGGAACAAGGAGTGGAGGAGATGAGTTTTGCCCATGACCTGAGAATCTAGTGCAGCTCTTTATTTTCCTCCAAACTTTTTGTCCCTCTCTAAAACAGGGAGACTGTCCTCCTTGTAGCATGCTAGAGAGCACGCATGTTAGGGCAGGGAAGAGGTGGAGGCAGTTAAGTACGCCAGAGCGTAGTGTTTGTTCTGAAGGGACTAAACTCTTGCAAATCTCTATTTTTTTTTCTTTCTTTGTTTTTTATTTACTAAAAACAAATTATTTCTTTGCAATAGAGCCACTATCGAGTTAAAAGACTACTTCAGCAGGGGTGCTTGATACAATACAAGAGGGAAGAAAATTATCTATGCTCTGCCACAATGCCAAAGTCCTTGCTTGGTTTTTGGGAACTGCTCTGTGTTTATCTCGGCAGGCTCCAGGATAACCTGGAGGTACAGTGCTGACAGCCGTGGTTCAGGGAAAGAGCCTGATTGTGGGCTTCTGAGCATTCATCTTCTGCTGCAAATACTGCAGCCACACACTCCCCCCAGGGAAAAGCAGAGCAGATGGTCTTCCCATCCCTCCCACCTGCCACACTGAAAGAAAGAGATATCTTTTGTTCTACATGTGTAGCTCAGGGCCAGAATTTACAGAGATGATTGCCTACTAAAAGGCATCTGAGTTAAGCTTTTGAAAAGAGCTTGTTGAGGACTGCAATGTAAGTTTTCAGGCAAAGTTTGTCTAAGCTTTCCTTCTCCAAGACAATAGCTGTAAACAATAGCTGCAATTGAAGCTATATGGTATTGAAGCTGGGTGTCTCCAAGTATGACCTTATTGAAGGTGGGGCCACTGAAGTTCAGTATCTCCTGATAAGATCTCACTGAAGATGGGGCCATTTATGGTCTTCACATAAGTGAATAGAGGAATTAAAAGCTAAGTACCCTTGTAGCCTTCACTTCAACTTGCCAACTTGTAAAAAACCTACCAAACAAAAACCTAGCTCCCTTGAGGCTAATTTTTTCCGACAGGAAGCACTGAGGCATGGTCTGCAAGAAAATAATTGCATGGCATCTCATCTGGAGGTGCCAGGGCACTGTGCTGGTGTGCTCTACCTTAACACGAGCCCTGGTCTTGCCTCAGGTTGGCCATCTGAATTAATAGCAGTTAATAACAGATCCCTTTCTACCTAGTGGAAGAGCCCTGTACCATCTTCAAATTCCCACGCAGAACATGGGCTCAGACCCATTGGCACGGTGAAAAAGACTTGCTGCCCATAATGGACTTGGGGTTGAGGCTTGCAGAACCTACATGTGAGGTCTGGCTTTTCCAGAGAGCCCAAGTAATCAAGTTCCCCACTTGGTTTGGAACACAAGAGATGCCTTTCAGGGTCAGAGCAGTGGTCCACACTGCCTGGGGCAGTGGCATTATGAGATGCTGTTTAGTGAGCACACATGAGCCTGGTGGCTGTCTGCAGTGTGATACCTTCACTCTCCCCAGCATCCTCAATATTGGGTCATGGATGTTAGAGGGGATATGAGAGACACTTTAGTATCTTTTTATGGACCTGGTGACAATGAATTTGCCTAATCCCATCTTGATCCTGCAGATACTCTCTGCCTCTACCATCTCTTGAATCAACAAATTTCAGAAGTCCACCACTTACTGTGTGACAAAGTATTTTCTTTTATACTTTCTTTTCTTTAATGAATTTCTTCCTAGTTTTAGTGTCAGGTCTTAGTTCTAGTGCAATTTGGTGACTAACGATTCTGTGTTTACGTCATCAAGCCTCCCCTAGACATTTAACTTCTCTCTCTGTTATTACACAGGCCAGCTCCTCCAGACATACACTTAATTATAATTAGTGGTCAGATCTAGATTAGCACTTAGTTAACCTCCCACAACATTGTTTGCACTGTATTACAACTCACCACAGCTCGAGTGAAGGCTGCTTTTTTCTCTTCCAGGCTGGAGGTTTTTCCTCTCCAGACGTAAATCTTAAAACCACCTTGGTCTAAAATGTAGCAGTCCTGGGGTGGAACAGAAGAAACAGAGGTAAAAAGCTCTGTGCAGGCAAAGGTCCTCATTTGTAGCC
>KZ507845.1:28346-46209 GCA_002844005.1 Limosa lapponica baueri | reverse complement strand
CTTGAAATACAGGCCCAAACAGCAAGTGGGGGCTCTCTCGCTCCCTCACTCCCTTGCTGACAAGGACTCTCCTGCTATTAAGGACTCTCGCTCCACGGGGCCTGCATCCCCTGCTTGCCTGCCTCTGCCTCTGATCGGTTCCCCAATCCATGAGGTATTGAGATTAAATTTGTTCTTTGCCCTTAATCCATGGTTTTGTGGTTGTTCCTGCGTCCTGCCTGCATCGGCTCACACAATGATCTTTAAGGTCTCTTTCAACTCTAACCATTCTAATTCAATTCAAGGTTCTGCACAACGCTTGCCATCCTTTGTTTAGCGTGCAAACATAAATCCTTTTTTCCCCTAGTCCTGTTGCAGATCATTCTTAACTTTCTGTCACAGGGCACTTTGTTAGCTGAATTTTCAAAGCAGGGGGTGCACAGCAGCCTTTAAGCCCTTTGCAAACATCTCAGACCCAGTCGGCAAACAATCCGCGATTTTCTGAGCAAACCTATCCCCAAAAGAGTTGTCTCCGATAAACTACCCTCTGGAACTACATTCTTCGTTCTATTGAAAATGAAACCCAGACAGGATGCCTAACTCTGAGACACCCAGTATTTAAGGAAGATTAATTCCGCCCTGCTGTCAAAGGGAGCACAATTAGCAGCCACTCACATCTTTTGACCTCTCCCTGCACCTACATACATTTCAGCGTCACTTTAGTACTAACATTCTGTCTTTGCCAATTTTAATTGATGCTGTGAGCGGATGTCCAGGCACTGAATGTGCGGATGTCACAGAGACAGGCGAGGAAGAGAACGCTGGCGGCTCCACGTAGGCAACAGCAGCGCCACGGGCTTACCTGCAGCCGTGACTCTCTCCTGCAACCAGAAAGGTAATGCATCCCTGGATTTCCCACCTGGATCTTGCCTTGAAGTTGTGCCAAGCTGGAGAACACCTGCAATGTGGAAGAAAAAGCATTTAGTGAAATGCCAGCTCCTCGTTCACAGAATCACAGAAGGATGTGGGGTTGGAAAGGACCTCTGGAGATCATCTAGTCCAACTCCCTGCCAAAGCAGGTCCACCTAGAGCAGGTCCCACAGGAATGTGTCCAGGAGGGGTTTGAATGTCTCCAGAGAAGGAGACTCCACCACCTCCCTGGGCAGCCTCTTCCAGGGCTCTGCCACCCTCACAGGAAAGAAGTTCCTCCTCATGTTTAGGTGGAACTTCGTATGTTCCAGTTTGTGCCCGTTCCTTCTTGTCCTTACAGCAATGCCAATAATTTTTCACAATTTACAAATGTAAGGCAAGGGACTTCTCTAGACTGGAGATGTCTACAACAGCCAAAAAATACTAAAGACAAACTATGGGAAAAGAAAACAGATACTTGAAGTAAAACAGATATCCATGACATTTTTGTTTTTAGATTGTTTTCTTCTCATGTACTTTGCAATTCTAGGACAAAAAGACACTGAATTAATTAATCCATCACTCCAATCTATTTGTCTTTTTTAGTTGGAAACCAACTGTCTTTGTCTTACCTTATTCTCTGGGAATTCTTCAGGAAAAAGTAATGTCAGGAGTTGGCCTTGTTCCCACTTGAGTAGTTGAGTAGGACATTTCAGAAATGTCCACTCTGTTCTTTGTGTCTTGTCCTAAATTACTGTGTGTACTATTAAACCTGGCTCAAAACTGGCTGCAGCTCAGTGGCCCATGAAAGAACCATGGTTAAGTATAAATTCCTGCACGTTACCTTACAAGAGTCTTTATAATGCCCTTGATTGTGAAAAATCCCATGTAAAGGTAAAGAGGCGGCATTACAAGCTGGGAAAGCCAGAAAACTGTGATGAAATTAAGATCTGCTTCATGACTGTGTTACTAAAATACTAAGAAAAGTCCAACTTTGAACAGAAAGTTGCTTATAAAGGGAATCATGACCTCATGTTTTATCACCTCAGTCTACTCTGTCACCTGAAGCAGCTGCAGAGATCAGTGCTGCTGCGTTTAGCAGGGTACAGGCTTTGGTTACCACGTTTGCTAAAACAATCACCTTGTTTTCATTTTATCCCGGAGGTGGCAAGCATGAAAAGATTTTCCTTATGTCACGAGAAAGAGCATCCCAACATTCCCAACACGGTAAGTGAAGGCAGCGTCGTTTCCTCTGCTACAAAAAAGTGCTGGCAACACTAGTGGATTAACGTGCCAGCTCTGCAAAGCTGTTCCTGCTGCTTCAACTTGGAAGCGGCAGCATCTTAAATGACATTATTGACATTAATTTGTCACCATTTAGGACACAGCACCCAGTGCAGAGGCAGTTCATCTAGTCCCAGGCAGCTACCAGGCTGACACATATCAAACTTTCATTTTATGGGTCGTTTCTGTGGATGAAAGACTGAATGTTTTGGGGCAAGGTCCTTCCCTGGTGTGACCAAACAAGGAGTGGGTTGTATTTTCACATTACTTCTTCCATTAAAGTTGCTGCTGCTATTACGTCTGCATTAAAAGAAAAATACTACCAAAAAATGAAAAAAACCAATAAATCCCCTGGGATTAGATGGTTCAAAAGCAAATAGACTGGCAAAGCAGGCCCTGAGGCACGTTTATTCTTTAGATCAGGTGTCACCCATACTGACCTCTGGAGGTCCCAGGATCAAAGCTTGCTGATCTGCCAGCCATGGGAGGTCACTTCAGCAGTGTAACGGAAGGTTTAATGCGTGTTCCTTCAAGATAAAATATTACTTATTCCAGCAGGCAGGCTGCAGCTGAGGCAGCACCTAAACCCTTAAGTAGCTTCCTCTAAAGAACAACCGTCACAGATAAATATAAGCTGGTTCAAACATAGAATCATAGAATGGTTTGGGTTGGAAGGGACCATAAAGATCACCCAGTTCCAAACCCCTGCCCTGGGCAGGGACACCTCCCACCAGACCAGGTTGCTCCAAGCCCCGTCCAGCCTGGCCTCGAACCCCTCCAGGGATGGGGCAGCCACAGCTTCTCTGGGCAACCTGGGCCAGTGTCTTGCCAGCCTCACAGCACAGAATTTCTTCCTAGTATCTAATCTAAATCTCCCCCTTTCAGTTTAAAACCGTTACCCCACATCCTATCGCTTCAATCCCTCATAAAGAGTCCTTCCTCATCTCTCCTATAGGACCCCTTCAGGTACTGGAAGGGGGCCTAAGGTCTCCCTGGAGCCTTCTCTTCTCCAGGCTGAACACCCCCAGTTCTCTCAGCAGAGGGTCTCCAGCCCATGGAGCATCTCCGGGGCCTCCTCTGGCCCCCTCCAACAGGTCCACGTCCTTCCTGTGCTGAGGACTCCAGTACTCCAGATGGGGTCTCCCTAGAACAGAATAGAGGGGCAGAATCAACGTGATCTTGACAACTCCATAAGAGAGACATTAATGCCCACGAAACACAACAGTTGAGCTACAGAAATCAGTAAACCTGGTGACCACTGGAGTGCTGGAGTGAGGGTGATTCTTCTAATATTCTGTGTGCTTCTGCCGGAGGCAGGGGTCTCTCCAGGTTATTCCCTCAGCAAAAAAAAGTGGGCCTAGGCAACTCAAGGTTGGTGCAGGAGGGCAGTTCTCCTCCTGCAGTTGTAAAATGGGTGTGTGGAGCTGGTTCTCCTAATTCAGCCCTCTCTTTTGTCCTGGTACAGGAGAGAGACTTTACACGGTTCAACAGCGATGCATTTCAGAAACATCTCAATAGCTTCAGAGGACTCACGGCACTCATGGTCAGATCTTCACTCTTCAATCAAGATAAGACAACACTGATCATAACAAACAATCCCCTCCCTGAGCTGAATTGTAACCCCATGGCGTTTTACACTGAAAAGCAACTTGGAACGGTAAAATACTCCACAGTTAATCAATACTAGGTGACCTTTGGACGTCCCTTCTGGCCTGGACCGTTCTATGATTCTATGAATACACAAGGAATTAGCTTAATCTTTAAAGTACCTAGAAGGCCTTTGAGGGCTGGAGGGTCACAGATCTAAGGCAATGTTTAGTGGGCTGGGAAGTTGATTTTGAACTTTGGACTGAAGACTGTGTGGTTTTGAGTGCAGCAGATCATGTCAATGGATTTAATGGAAATCAAATCGCGTCCACTTCCCATGATCAATGAACTGATCCCTTAGCCTTGGTACACAATGGAGTCCTCTGGAGCATGGAGTTAGGAATGGGAAGAGGACATGGGTTTTGGGGTGCTCCTCACTTAAAATTGTATTACACATAACAAAAAACCATACCCATGGACTCAGTGGGTTCAGTTCTGCCTGGCTCCAGGGTCAAAGTCTGAGAGAATTCACTGACGCTGCCAAGACAAGCCATTTTCACCCCATTTTCCCCAATTGCCTTCACCTTTGTATGGCCTTGGCTGGGAAGCTCAGCTGCCTGCTATCAGCTATATGCAGATAATGTGGAAAAAACACATCCAGGGGAAAAAAATAAACCAACAAAATGGTTTAAGTGGTTTAAGTCCTGTTGCTTAAGGGGTTATGGTAAAACCAGAGTCTAATGCCTCCATCTCCTGCAGGATTAGCAGCACGTCATGTTATCATGTTCTTCCATTTCTTGACTGCAAACCAGAGATAACAAGAGTCTAAATGGACGTGGGTGTCACTGCTCAGATCAGTGCTGAGTGTGGGGTTTCACTTGTCTTCTGGGTCTGCTTGCTTGTTTCATAGAACCATAGAACGTTTTGGGTTGGAAGGGACCTTGAAGACCATCTAGTTTCAACTCCCTGCCATGGGAGATGCTGGGAGGGCTGGAGCCCCTCTGCTGTGAGGACAGGCTGAGAGAGTTGGGGAGGTTCAGCCTGGAAAAGAAAAGGCTTCGGGGAGACCTTATAATGTCCTTCCAGTACCTGAAGGGGGCCTACAGGAGAGACAGGAAGGGACTCTTTATCAGGGATTGTAGCGGTAGGACGAGGGGAGATTTAGATTAAATACTAGAAATAAATTCTTTACTGTGAGGGCGGTGAGACACTGGCCCAGGTTGCCCAGAGAAGCTGTGGATGCCCCATCCGTGGAGGGGTTCAAGGCCTGGTTGGATGAGGTTTTGAGCAACCTGGTCTGGTGGGAGGTATCCCTGTCTGTGACAGAGGGGTTTGGAACTGGATGATTTTTAAGGTTCAACTCTAACTATTCTGCGATTCTGTATCTCAGCTTATTTCACATGGTAGTTCTGGAAAACACACCTGCATGCATTAGCATGGTTGTGTTACTGCCTTCCCTACAGCTTAAGCCTCTTTGGTCTCCATTGCCTCCCTCCTTTAGCAGTTATTCCATTTACTTTTACTCTCTCACAGAAACACCCTGCCCATCCACACCTCCTCATTCCTGATACAAAATCTCGTTGTTGTACCTTGAACAACTGCCAGTAGCTTAGATCTTGTGTTACAGTTGATGTTTCCATCCTGACTCAGAGTCTCTAGTTCAGTTTCA
This sequence comes from Limosa lapponica baueri, assembly GCA_002844005.1. NCBI lineage: Eukaryota > Metazoa > Chordata > Aves > Charadriiformes > Scolopacidae > Limosa > Limosa lapponica. The sequence continues at coordinate 40,781 of KZ507845.1, read as the reverse complement.
CTATCCATTCTCTTCCAGAAGATTGCTCCCAGGACCTCGATTCACTTTACCGTGCCGAAGTCACAATGGAAGGAGCTGACAGAGCCAAGGACTCTGGCATTTCCTGGGGAAATGGCTGGGAAACGTTTTATGTTCAGGTGCAGTTGAAACCTTTTCCTTTCCTACATAATCCCTGCCAGAGCACTGTCATGAATCTTGAGCTGTAACTTTGACCTGATGCTAAGAAAGGGACCCAGAGCACGTAGCAAAGCTATGATCTACCTCTTCTAAATGCAAAGATAGAAGGAAGATGTTTAAATGTTTTCAAGTGGTGATTAAGATCCTCAAACAGTTTTGATTGGTAAGAAAGAACGACCCTGCATAAATGTTTTAGCCTATGTACTTCCATGGCTTCTCATCCTTCTTTGCTGTCCATTCTCCCAGGCCACCTTGGCTGCTATTCCTGGTTTTAAAATGGTGCTCGGGTGGGTTGTGGTGGGAGTCTCTCCTCCCAGCATGGCACAGGTACTTGAGCCCAAGAATAAATCTCCCAGCAGGGTAACAGCTGGACTAGGGCACTTAATAGGTAGAGGAGGGCATGTAAGGGGCTCTACTTCACCCTAAACCAACACTTACAGAGTCATTTCAGCACTTGGGGTTGAAAGAGAAAGCAGTAAGTCTGCCTGAGCCTTGGCCCGACAAGGAACAGGACACACTGGGCCCAAGGTCATGCAAGACCCACTCATCTTGTTCTGCCTGACACATGAAAAGGGCTGCTCGTTTTGTTATTTGCATGATTTTCCCCCTGTTGAGCACTCAGAAGCATAATCGAGTAACACAAAACTATCCTTGGGACCTCAGGCTGCTTTCCTGAGTCTGCTTTTCGTTTCACACCCTAGGTTCTCCAAAGAGAGCGATTTTGAGGCTGAAGGACAGTTCTCAAAAACCTTTGCCAGGAAGCAAATAGAAAGGCAATATCCACAACTCCGCTACCAAGCCCTCCCTGAACCAGGTGGGAAATTACCGTTCCTTGAGAAGGGGAGAGAAGGGTGGGTTGAACAAATCCAGCACCCAGCCATCACCTACTGCACAGCTTTTGTTAGGTCAGAAGCAAAGAGAAACCAGTGTCTAGTTCCTTGGGAAGCTGTAGGAGGAGAACCAGAGGGCGCGGGGAAGGTGAGACACAGCGTTGGTACCCTCCAGTCCATGGGTAATAATCCATAAGAAGATAAAAGATTCTCCTTTTTCATCTTACTACAAGCCATTCTCTTTACAAGATCTATAAAAGTCCACCAATCATTCTCCATTCATCTGCAGCAAAGCTGCCATCAGTAAAGATTTACTGGTGGTGAGCAAAGATATATCTCAGCCCTCTGAATAAAAGCTGCTCTGGCAGCTGTAGTCATCCTAAACCCATACAGCAATTCTCCAGCAAGAACGTATATGTATCATCCCTTATAACACCAGTCACCATTTAAGACCTCTATGTAATTGCTAGAGCTTTGGGAAGAAGTTATGTCAGCTTGGCATCTATTTTTAAGTTGATTAAGCTAAACTTTTACGGGCACAAGGGCCAGCATTTCCTAGAGGACGAGACACAAGCACACTACAGGTGAGGTAAAACGTGACTTGCCATCTTGAATACTTTACCAGGACAACCAATTCTATACTCACTGCCTTCTCTTTCTCCTTTTCTTCCATCCTGTGTTTGCTTCCATGTTGTTGCTGCTGCCTCTCAGCCTTTTCCCCTAAGTTATATCAAACTAATTTAGCACCCAGACCTTAACATTGCAATTATCAGAGCCCCCCTATCCCACCTGCTCTTCAGGACAGCTCTTCCCTTTATAAAGGGCTCTCCACTTCTCCTCTTTGTAAATGCCAAGCTCCACGCTTGGTACTGCTTCATCTTCAGGCCCAGGACCTGATCCATTCCCTCAGTACTTCTGACAAGAGCTGGGCTTCTCATTTTATACAAAGAGGAGCAGGTGGACCTGGAGCCAAAGGAATCACCTCCAAAAGCAACCAAAAGCAGAAGATCCTCTGTTGAAAATCAGGGTCTGTAGGAGCATTGAGAAAAGGGACATGACGGCTGCTGTAGAAAGTTAACGAGTCTGTCCTGAGGGTATGAGATGGAGCATGAAGAAAAGAAAAGCCTTACTGATGAGATCCTCACAGCCTAAGGGAAGAGGAGCAGGTGCTAGAGATGGCCCTCTCCTCTAGGCAGCAGAAGACACGGAAAAATCCAGCCACTGAAAACAGGCAAGCAGGTGCTGGATATTATTGTATATGGGCAGCAACATGCTGCCAGGATCAGTCCTTCCAAGGCTTCAGCTGCAGCCCCAGGTATTTTGGAGGGAGAGGAAAACATTTGGCTCATGAGTGGTGCTAATCTGAAATTAGAAACAGAAATCCCTGCTCTGGTTACCTGGGAGGACCTGGAGCATGGGGGTTTGCTCACTTTCCTCCAGGGAATTTCTGAGTTTGAAATGCTCCAAAAAATACTTGCGATAATACTCACTTATAACACCTGCCGAGCACTCTGTATCTGCATCTCTCACCCCAAAACATCACCATCTTTTGATGTGAAGACCATTCACTTGCAAAGCAGCACATCAAGTGTGAGAAGGGGCAGGCCAAAGCCAGGGGAAACCTCAGCCACTTCACATGGCGGGTGCTTGAGGTAGGCAGGGGCCAGTTCTTCAGCTGGCCCTGAAATGTGCCCAAATAACACACCTGAAACTGCCCTGACATGAAGTGCAGACACAGAATCATCGAATAGTAGAATTGTCTAGATTGAAAGGGACCTTTAAGATCATTGAGTTCAACCATCAACTTAACTCTGACAAAAACCACCACTAAACCATGTCCCTCAGCACCACATCTACACATCTTTTAAACACCTCCAGGGATGGTGACTCCACCACTTCCCTGGGCAGCCCATTCCAAGGCTTGTTAACCCTTCCAGTGTAAAATGTTTCCCTGATATCCAATCTGGACCTCCCCTGGCACAACTTGAGGCCATTTCTTCTTGTCCCATCACCGGTTCCTTGGGAGAAGAGACCGACCCCCCCTGGCTACACCCTCCTTTCAGGGAGTTGGAGAGAGCGAGAAGGTCTCCCCTCAGCCTCCTTCTCTCCAGGCTGAACACCCCCAGCTCCCTCAGCCGCTCCTCACAAGACTTGTGCTCCAGACCCCTCACCAGCTCTGTTGCCCTTCTCTGGACCCGCTCCAGCCCCTCAATGTCTTTTTTGTGGTGAGGGGCCCAAAACTGGACGCAGCACTCCAGGTGGGGCCTCACCAGTGCCCAGTACAGGGGGGACAATCACTTCCCTAGTCCTGCTGGCCACACTGTTCCTGACACAGGCCAGGATGCTGTTGGCCTTCTTGGCCACCTGGGCACACTGCTGGCTCCTGTTCAACTGACAGTTGACCAACACCCCCAGGTCCTTTTCCACCAGGCAGCTCCAGCCACTCTGCCCCAGGCCTGTAGTTCTGCATGGGATTGGTGTGACCCAAGTGCAGGACCCGACATTTGGCTTTGTTGAACCTCATCCCACTGGCCTCGTTCCATCGATCCAGCCTGTCCAGATCCCTCTGCAGAACCTTTCTACCCTCAAGCAGGTCAACCCTCTCGCCCAACTGGGTGTCGCCTGCAAACTTACTGAGGGCGCACTCAATCCCCTGGTCCAGGTCATTGATAAAGATATTAAACAGAAACAGCCTCAATACTGAGCCCTGGGGAACACACGCTGGGGCCGCCTCGCTGAGCAAACATCTGTGCTTCCTTACAGGCCCGCTGCCAGCCCAGCCACGAAGCAAGATGTCAACCTGCTTGCCAGAGCCCTTGTCCCTCTCCGTCCTTCTCCAGACCCACCACGTCATCCCCGTGCCCAGCAGCGATGGCTTCCAGCAGGGAAGGCAGCTGCGGAGAGGCTCAGCAGCACCCACCACCCAATAAACCCCTCCATTACCTCACGGGCGGCCATCGCTGTGGGGAATGGTGCCACAATGGGGTGTCCATATCATCTCTGAGTGTTTTTTGGGGGTCTTATCACCATGAAGGAGACTGTTTGCACTCCATCTTTCAGAAAGACCTTGTTGAGATGTTAATAACTTACGACATCTCCTTTTTGGTTTTATTATTTTTCGAAGGGGCAGGAAGGAGGAAAGCAGAGGCCCCCTCAGAGCGCAGCAGCAGCAAGGCCATTGCTGCTGAAATACCTCGGCATTCAGGCAAAAGCACCTCACCTCTCCCTTCTGAGGGGAGCTGGTGGCTGAAACGTGTGTTTATTTTTTTGCCAAGGGGCTCAGATGGTTTGTCTGTCTGTCCGCCTGTCAGTCAGTGAAGGCTAAGCATCCCCTCACAAAATGGCGGCGCGGCCCCTTTAAGACGCGCCCTCACCCTGGCCCAGCTCAGCCCCGCCCCCTCAGCAGCGGGGAGGGGGGCGTGGCTTGGAGGCACGGAAGGCGCTCAGCGTCTCTGAGTGGGTGAAAGAGTTGAGTGACAGCACCGCGGCCCAATGAAACATCAGAGGTTGAGCCGGGGAGGCGGGCTTTCCGGCGGGCCCTCGCGCGGCGGCGCAGCTCGAAGGGAGAGGGGGGCGCGCGCGCAATCGGCGGCGACATGATAAAGAAGTTTGACAAGAAAGACGAGGAGTCCGGTACGGGCCTGGCGGCGGCGGGGAGGGGGCCGGAGGCGGGCCCAGGGGCGGGGACGGCGGCATCGGCCCCGAGGGGAGCGATCGTTAGGCGTCTAGCGGGCGCCGCGGCCTGTAACGGCTGCTGAGGTGAGGTGAGGTGAGGCGAGGTGCGGGAAGGGGAGTAACGGCCGGTGAGGCGAGGTGATGTGCGGGTTAGGGGAGTAACGGCCTCTGAGGAAGGAGGCTTCGCCTGCTTTCTAGTGCAGTGGCCTCCCTCGGAGCCTCCCTTCGGGATGCCACTTTGCTCTGCTCTGGTGAGACCTCACCTGGAGTACTGTGTGCAGGTCTGGAGCCCTCACTATAGGAAGGACATGGACCTGATGGAGCGGGTCCAGAGGAGGGCCACGAAAATGATCGGGGGGTTGGAGCACCTCTGCTCTGAGGACAGGCTGAGGGAGCTGGGGTTGTTCAGCCTGGGGAAGAGGAGGCTCCGGGGAGACCTAATAGTGGCCTTCCAGTACCTGAAGGGGGCCTACAGGAAGGCTGGGGAGAGTCTTGTTTACAAAGGCCTGCAGTGACAGGACGAGGGGCAATGGCTTTAAGCTGGAGAAGAGCAGATTTAGATTGGATATTAGGAACAAGTTCTTTACCATGAGGGTGGTGGAACGCTGGAACAGGTTGCCCAGGGAGGTGGTTGAGGCCCCTTCCCTGGAGATATTCAAGATGAGGCTCGACGAGGCCCTGGGCAACCTGGTCTACTTGGGGGTGTCCCTGCTGACTGCGGGGAGGTCGGACTAGATGACCTTTGGAGCTCCCTTCCAGCTCGGACCATTCTGTGATTCTATGGTCCCTGGCCCTTTGAGGCTGCGGTCGGAGGGAACCAGTTCCCCGCAGCCCCACCGGTCTCTTCCCATCCTTGCCGTGGTGAGGATGAGCGGTGCTTGCAGGGCTCATTCGGCATCGGCTCATCAGCTGGGTAATGGGGCAGCAGCCCTCCCAACACGCATACAAGTGTGGTTTGGACTGTGTCAGGAGCATCTGTGTTCAGGTACCCCCGCCAGAGGGGAAAGAAACCCATCACATTTGGTACAGATGTAGTGAATGAAGCCATCACCTGCATGTTTTCCTTCCACAAAATCACTTAGAAATTAAGTTTGTGTTGCCTGTAGTAATTGATGCTGTCTTGAATTTAGTGTTGCTGCTGCTCAGAGGTCTTCTGAGAGCAAGATGTGCCCAGCTGGGTTGAGTTTCACAGAATCACAGAATGATATGGGTTTGGAAGGGACCTCTGGAGATCATCTAGTCCAACCCTCTGCCAGAGGAGGTCCCACAGGAATGTGTCCAGGTGGGGTTTGGATGTCTCCAGAGAAGGAGACTCCACCACCTCTCTGGGCAGCCTCTTCCAGGGCTCTGCCACCCTCACAGCAAACAAGTTCCTCCTCGTGTTTAGGTGGAACTTCCTCTGTTCCAGTTTGTGCCCGTTCCCTGTTGTCCTATCCCTGGGCACCACTGGAAAAAGCCTGGCCCCATCCTCTTGACACCCACCCTTTCAGTATTTATAGGCGTTGATCAGATCCCCCCTTAGTCTTTTCCAGACTAAAAAGACCCAAGTCCCTCAGCCTTTCCTCATCAGAGAGATGCTCCAGGTCCCTCATCATCTTTGTAGCCCTCTGCTGTACCCTCTCCAGCAGTTCCCTGTCCTTCTTGAACTGGGGAGCCCAGAAGTGGTCCCAGTGCTCCAGCTGTGGCCTCCCCAGGGCAGAGCAGAGGGGGAGGATGACCTCCCTCCACCTGCTGGCCACACTCTTCCTGATGCCCCCCAGGATGCCATTGGCCTTCTTGGCCACAAGGGCACATTTTGTTTCGTTCTCAGTTTCCTTCAGCTTGGGATGTGAGAACTGAAGAATGAATGAACTGAAAGTGAAAAATTACTGCTGGAGGAAGAGGGTCAGAAGCAGTAGTGAGGGTTTGGAAGGTTTTACGCATTGAATGGTGGGTCTGAGAGGTGGTTTCGCTCTGTATGTGGCTTAGAAGGCTGGTCTCCTCTGTGTGCTGCTGATAGAGAAGTGTCGTCTCCAAGAAATGAATAGCTCTCAGTGGTTGGATCTGGGCTGTTGAAAGGCTGAGAAGGTACAGTGTGGACATAGACTGGTGGTAACGGTTTTGTGATGTGCTGCAGCCAGGCTGTTTCTGGAGTTTGCTGAGTAGATTGTTTTAGTGGTGCATCGATCGATATACTTCTATTTCAGATCCTGATTAGCAGCTCTGCCCTGATGTCCTCAGTGCCTTTTAGGCCTTAAGGAATGAAAACAAGGAAAAAAAGAGTAAAAGTTTTATTTACAGAGCATACCTTAATACTTTCTTCTTCCTCACCCTCCAGCTGTGTTGAAACTATTCCCCTTGGGGTTTCTTTCTGTGATTCTGAATGTGTGACTTAAGAAAGTGGATTCAAAGCTTTTGATGGAGAACATCATAGAACGTTAACAATGTCACTGTAGCATTGAGGTGTTTTTGTAAAGTTGACGGTCTGTTCCTACACGTTCAGTTCTGTTGTTTTTAGTTACTGGCATTTATGGAGAGCGCGTTTCCCTGACTGAGAGGTCTCTTCTGTTCTTCAGGTAGCGGCTCTAATCCTTTACAGCATTTGGAGAAGAGTGCTGTGCTTCAGGAGGTATGAATAATCATAATATAATACTGTTTAACTCTATGATCAGTAAGTGTTAGCAACGGAAGGACTTTTACAGGGCAGCTCTCGGGAAATGTGGATGGCTAAATTGTTACAGTTAACTAAAAATCACAGGGTATATAAATTAAATGCATGTGAAGTTACTGCATGAGGGGTTTATGTATGATAATTAGATTATATGTGGCTTCTGCCTTCCATGTGGACATATAGGATATCAGTGTGTTCTTTCTGAAGAGGTGACCTGCCTGTTTTCATAGAATCATAGAATTGTCTAGGTTGGAAGGGACTTTGAAATCATCTAGTCCAACCATCAACCTAACTCTGATTAAGAAAAAAAAACAAACATCACTAAACCATGTCACTAAGCACTATGTCAGCCCAGCTTTTGAATACCTCCAGGGATGGTGACTCCACCACTGCCCTGGGCAGCCCATTCCAAGGCTTGATAACCCTTTCCGTGTAAACATTTTTCCTAATATCCAATCTGAACCTCCCCTGGTGCAACTTGAGGCCATTTCCTCTTGTCCCATCACCTGTTCCCTGGAAGAAGAGACTGACCCCCTGGCTACACCCTCCTTTCAGGGAGTTGTAGAGAGCGAGAAGGTCTCCCCTCAGCCTCCTTTTCTCCAGGCTGAACACCCCCAGCTCCCTCAGCCGCTCCTCACAAGACTTGTTCTCCAGACTCCTCACCAGCTCCGTTGCCCTTCTCTGGACCCGCTCCAGCCCCTCAGTGTCTTTTTTTGTGGTGAGGGGCCCAAAACTGGACACAGCCCTCGAGGTGGGGCCTCACCGGTGCCCAGTACAGGGGGACGATCACCTCCCGAGTCCTACTCCCCATGCTGTTCCTGACACAGGCCAGGATGCTGTTGGCCTTTTTGGCCACCTGGGCACACTGCTGGCTCATGTTCAGCCGGATGTTGACCAACACTCCCAGGTCCTTTTCCGCCAGGCAGCTCCAGCCACTCTGCCCCCAGCCTGTAGTTCTGCATGGGGTTGGTGTGACCCAAGTGCAGGACCTGGCACTTGGCCTTGTTGAACTTTGTTTCCTGTGCTCGTTCGTTGTACTGTGTAATGGGTTTTCCCGTTTCTCTTTGAATACTTCAAGAATGATTGCAAGTGGTGGGGTCAACACGTGGTGCAAAGAGATATAAGGAGGAACTTTATCATTTCCTTTTTGTGTTCCTACAGACTAGCGCTAAGTAGTGTTTTGTCTACCGATGCTATGGAAAGAATTAAGTTGTTTTGCCTTTCTTTTAAAGTATTTTTGCTAGTTTCAGATGTTAAAGTGAGCCATCCTCTCTTGTTCAGATTGCTGCCCATCCAGCAAACTAAGCATGCATGAGCTGAATGACAGGAATGTTCTCGTTGGAATACATTTTTAGAATGTAAAAAAGTTATAAGCTACTTGGTTGACAACAAATTGCTTTACTTTTTATGGTGAAAGAGAAATTATTATTGTTGGGTTACAGTGTAATACAGTATTAATTCTGTGTTTGTAGGCACGTATCTTTAATGAGACCCCTATAAATCCACGAAGATGCCTGCATATCCTTACCAAGATCCTTTACTTGCTGAACCAGGTAATTTACCATTTCTTCCCAGCCCGAATGAATATTCCTGAAGTTAATCTCTGATACCTTTCAGTGTGAAAGTTTTATACCTCTTCCTCCCTTCAGACTTGGGAGGTTGCTTTTGAGGAGATAAAAAAATTGAGTGTTTATGCTGTAGTATTCTCCTTTCCAATTTTGCCATTGAGATTAGGGAGATGTGTGTCACTGAAGCTTGTAAGACTTCTTTGAGAGCCAGGCGAGAGCTGCTGCTTGGTCTGTGTTCACCACTGTGTTCGGTCTTAATTGGCACCAGTTGTCTTTAAGTAGATTCCTTTTAAGCAAGGCGGATCCTTGTGGTTAATAAGCGTGACACAAAACTAACTGCTGACAATTTGATGTCAAAAGAGGAAACACAGGCTACTTGGCAAACTATTCTGCTGCTGTGGATGGCATTTCTATTGAAACCAAGTAGATAATAGTGGTAAATTTGGCACGTACTCCCCAGGAAACATAAGGTGAGGGATGGACTGCTTCTCACATGAGAAAAAGTCTTCAGAGAAAAGGTTCTTCGTGTGTTTTTAGATATTATAACTGGGGGTCTAAAGCTGGAGGTGGCTAGATAATGACGGTGGTTTTTAGCTCACTGCTTTTGTGCTGTTTTCAGGGTGAACACTTTGGAACCACTGAAGCCACGGAAGCTTTTTTTGCGATGACCAGATTATTTCAATCTAATGATGTAAGTACCTAGTGTTTACCACTTGCTGCCTCCCTGGTTTTGTCTGGATTTGCAGTAATTGCAAAACAGTTGGATACTGAGAGGTGGGAGGAGAGTGAGGCAAGTACTTCAGAGAACAAGATTTGCACACAAAGTACTTGCTGAAGGCAATTCATGATTTGGAAACAAATGACTGAATAATAACATACGGTTACTCCTGCAGGTTGTTTTTGGTGGTGTTTTAGGTTCTTTTTTCTGAGTTGAATTACTGTTGTAAAAAACATGAATAATGACAGAAAGCCTTAATGTACAAAACAGTATAATTTTATGGCTGTTTCTTACACTTGCAAATAATAGCCATCTGCTTAACTCAAAATAGAATTTAAAAGTTGCCTGTAGATCAAATATTGCAATTCTCTAGAACAACTTGCTCTATTCATGGAATCGTCTTGGTTGGAAGGGACCTTTAAGATCATCTCGTCCAACCATCAACCCAACTCTGATAAAAAAACATTGCTAACCCATGTCTCTAAGCACTATGTCAACCCATCTTTTTTAAATCCCTCCAGGGATGGTGCCTCAGCCACTTCCCTGGGCAGCCCATTCCAAGGCTTGATAACCCTTTCCGTGTAAACATTGTTCCTAATCTCCAATCTGAACCTCCCCTGGCGCAACTTGAGGCCATTTCCTCTTGTCCCATCACCTGTGACTTGGGAGAAGAGACCGACCCCCCCTGGCTCCCCCCTCCTTTCAGGGAGTTGGAGAGAGCGAGAAGGTCTCCCCTCAGCCTCCTTTTCTCCAGGCTGAACACCCCCAGCTCCCTCAGCCTCTCCTCACAAGACTTGTGCTCCAGACCCCTCACCAGCTCTGTTGCCCTGATTCATGAATCAACATGGAGTCAAGGGATGAGACCATCCTAAAAATGCTGGATTAAACGTTGGACTTCCTCCAATGTCAAGTCCTTCTCTGATGTCTTTTGTAGACAGCGTAAGAACTCAGAGGAGTATGTTTCATGGAATGAGCCTCATTAGTTTTTTGTTAAAAATTAACTGGCACTTCAGGTTTTTGGAGATTTGGCCGAGGAAGGTTACACATGATGGAATGAAAATTTTGGAAGTAGAGAGTGTTTGAGACTGTTCTGATATCCACATTTTAGAAAGCAGGGTTGTTTTTTTAATGTAAATATGTTACTTGTTTTCAAAGAAGTAAAATGATTTATGTGTTATTGTAAAAGAAAGATAGAAATATGCACAGAGCACTGTCAGAGGAAGCTCTTTTTAAAGCTTTTAACTGGTAATTGTGAGGTTTCTGCATACAGAAACGATGTTTCATTTCTTTCATGATGTGGATTTTTTTTTTCTTTTTAGTCTTATCACTTGTAAAGATATTGTCTTATTCCTCCTGTGTGTTTTTTTGATAACGGGGATTAAAGCTGTTATCCAGTTATCAAACATGATTTTACTTATGTGTTTATGTTTTTTGTATAGATGAGGGGAGCAGAATGTTCTGCTTTAAAAGTTTATTTAGCTTGTAAATAAAATACTTTTGAAGTTTATTTAACTTTTAAAACATTGAGGAAGTGTTTATTCATAATTGCCATTGGGTTTAATGGTTTTCTGCAATACACCTTCACAGCAAACCCTTAGAAGAATGTGTTACCTCACCATCAAGGAGATGGCCAATATTTCTGAGGACGTCATCATTGTCACAAGCAGGTAGAGCCTACAGAAAACACGGTATCAGAGCTCTGAAATAAGTAGCTGCATCTTAATGTGTTTGCTTTAGCTGCTGTTTTTTCTGTACTTATGCTTCATAAAGGATACAGCAAGGGAAGACAAATTATTCATGATACAGAGTATGTGTCACCATATGAAATGCTAATTTCCGCCTACCCTGTTAAACTCTTCTAAAAAAGAAGAGGTTTGCCTACAGTCTATCAATCAGTTGCGACTTTGTTTTCTTGTTTGTTCTTTTAAAGTTATAGTTGCTTAATGTTTTTGTGAAAACTTGGGCTGTGACTTCTGTTTCACTTTGCTGTCAGGGCAGTTAGGGGAAAAGTTGGAGCAAAGCTCAGTTCAGTCTGCCAACTGAACTATCAGTTTTTTTTGACTACAGAGTAGATGTTACAGCTGTTGCGAGAGCAAAAATTGCCTCTGTGGCTTGTGCTAAGCAATTGTTTTATTTTGGATTTGTTTAATGCTGTTCAGCAGACTAAACTTTGCTGTTATCTAAACCAAAATTTCATGTGGTAGAAAGAAGAGCAACACCAAGAAGTAGAATGGCTGAGCTAAATAAACCAGGCCTATGGCAAAGTAATATTATGGACTATGCATTTTGTAATGTTCTGCATTTCCACAGAATCTGATGTTAATAATTTTCAAATAGCTAATTATTAAGAAGTTGTTTCTGGCCAATACTAGAGCTTAGCAGTGACGAGGTAACAGCTAAATGAGATGGGGTGCATGTCACAAAAGGACCAAGACATCAAGATATTAAAAAAGTGTTCACAGGGTGTCTTTGATTATTTTAGTTTGACCAAGGACATGACAGGGAAGGAAGATGTGTACCGAGGCCCAGCCATCAGAGCGCTCTGCAGGATCACCGATGTAAGTACAAATCATAGAATCATAGAATTGTCGAGGTTAGAAGGGACCTTTCAGATCAGCTAGTCCAACCATCAACCTAACTCTGATTAAACACAAACAAACATCACTAACCCATGTCTCTAAGCACTATGTCAAACCATCTTTTTTAAATCCCTCCAGGGATGGTGCCTCAACTACTTCCCTGGGCAGCCCATTCCAAGGCTTGATAACCCCTTCAGTGTAAACATTGTTCCTAATATCCAATCTGAACCTCCCCTGG
>KZ507844.1:0-70107 GCA_002844005.1 Limosa lapponica baueri | reverse complement strand
GCTGTTGACAGAGTACAGGTCAGGATCTACTGTATCAGGGTGTCAGGTTCCTGACAGCGGGGAAATCCTGCAATTGAAACTGTCAAGGAATCATAATCAGAAGACGGGAAATATCCACATTGTGCTAAATAAATTCATTGTGACGGGGTTTATTACAGTGAATAGCAAATTAATTAATAATAGAGATGCCTGAAATGCAGCAAAGTGTTACTGAACTAGGAAGCCTTACGCTGGAGGGAGTATTTAATGGAAAAACTATGTAATGGTAGAGAGAACTTATTTACAGGCTACAGTCACGGCTGGTGTCTGATAATAATAAGATTAAGTATCAGAATCCTACAACTAAGATTTTTTTTTTTTCCCCCCAACAGAAAGAAGGTTGGAAAAACACAATTTCTCAGCATTTTTTCGGGTAAGGTCCATTGCACCAACAAGAAACCAAGCTTCCATGTCAAAGGGAAGGGTTGGCTCTTCCCTCCACTCATGCATGGCAAGCATAAGTAGCAGCAAGAGGCAGTGGCAGTGCTCTCACAGTGCCTGACTCGCGCAATAATGAATGTGGTGTGTCAGTTTTGGGGACTGCACAGTTGACAACCCTGCCTGCAGCTCTGGCTGCTCTACAAAGCACAGCGAAGGTCACAGTCAACGACTTCCCGATTTCAGGTCACTGTTGTTCAGAAAGCCTCCCTCCAGCAGTATATGTGTTTCACACCTAGCTGCTCCTTTTGTCAAGCTGTCATATTTAATTAAAATGCTGACAGCCTTTAAGGATCTCTACAATGTGCAAAAAATGCATAAGATCAACACTTCACACTTCTACCAGCGATTATTCTTTTCGTACAGTAATTTAATTTTCTTCCTCTAGTTATTGAGGTTTTTAAATTATATTTTCCTTTTGCTGTTCTCCATGAAAGGCAGAATAAGAAACCACCTAATCAGTGCCTTGAACTCCTTCATGCTGGTCTGTCCTCAGCCAGGACTTTCTCTGCGCAGAGAAACTCTCCACCTGTGCTCACTGCTCGGTTTCTGCGGAGCATGTGCTTGTGCTGCCAAGAGGAGAGCTCTCACAGAGCTCTGTCTCTCTGCATCCCTGACCAGAGCAAGATTTTTTTTTTTTTAAACCTACAAATACTTCACTTGGGGTTAAATCCCAATACTTCACTTGGGGTTAAGGCATCTAACTGCCTATGAGATCTTTAAAAGCCTTATCCCACTTCCGTTATATTAATTCCAGTGCTTGGTTTCCTAAAGTTCTTCAGGAACGTACCATGAGGTGACACATTGTTGTGTGTACTCACAGCCAAATACTTTCTCATCTCTTTCCTCCAGGCACCAGGAAACTTCAACATTATTTTCATCCTTTCTTTTTTTTTTTTTAAAGACAGCAATAAGATGTTATCATCATTGCAAATAATTTACAAGAGCTAGAAAGCAGAGAGAAATTCAAGGAGGTCTATGAGATATTCATCTTTATCAGCACAGGGCTATCAGCACTCTAATTTTACGTGCGTCTCTTTCTCTCTACATTAACCTGCTCTGGTACTTCGTTTTTGCCATTTCATGCATAAATATCGTGCCTAATGACACCTTGTCATTGTGTCTCCCCGGTTGTACCAGATGCTCTACCTAAATAATTCCTATTGCTGTGCACATCTGACAATCTTGTCAGACCAGGCAGGCTGAGAGAAGGAATGCACTAATCCCCAACGTGCCCAGCCTTAACACAAGAAACCAGAGAGACTATCTGAAATGGGCCTGATCCTCATGAGGTATGAGACCCTCTACCACCATTCCTGCATCTCCACCTGCAAACTTGTTCAAGATAAGCCTGCTCAGGCTGTGATCTTGGCTGTTCACCAAGGTAAACTTACAGGGGGAAACGCATCCCCAAAAACACAAGAAAAAATGTCTCTAAATTGAATACAGTTCTGACAGAAAACACTGATGAAATAGGAATATTCACTCCCAGCCTTCTCCATGAGGAAGTCAGTAGCAAATCACTCATTAAACTGCGTCTCTGCTTACAGAATGGTAAACATTTGCTATAAAAACACAGCAGCACGAGTGCTTTTAGTCTGGACCAGGAGAGCACTTCTGAAGCGTGCCCGCCAGCTGCCCCGTTAGCCATGCAGTGCACCGAGGGGTGACCCGTTTGAGGTGCTGTGTCTCAGGAGACACAGCAGAGCAGTCACGTCGCTGGACCTGCTGCTCCGTGGCCACAGGACACATGCCAGAGCCATGCTCAGTAATGCTTCCAGCCCCCCCCACCCCGCTTTTTGGGGAGCCTCACCTGAGCAGGTCAGTCCCAAGGCTGTAGGATCGGATGGGATGGGGCAGGCCAAGCTGGCCCCCTCCTCCATCTGAATCAACTTCAATTCCAATCACTCAGACGAGTAACACCTACAGGAGTCCTAGTCAGAGACCTAGCTCCTTCCCCCTTTAAAATCAGGTGCAAATAATTTCTACAGCTGCTCAAGGGAGACACTTAAAAATGGCCAATGTATTCAAAAAATATTGCCTTTCAGCAACTCATCTTTATAAAAAATGCTCATGGGAAGCGAATTGGTAGAAAATGGATTTTGCTTTGCAAATGTAATGATTCATATCATGATTATCTGTGCATTCATCCAGTCGCAGCAGAAGAACAATGTCATATTACACATCTGACCAAACACATCTAATCAGTATAGATTGATTAAAACCTGAGATACTCAGAGAGGGGTTTTGTTGTGTTTTGTTTCTTTTAATTTTTTTTCCCAAATCAATCTCTATAGTTACAAGACACTGAATTGATAAAGAAAATTGTGATTTTCTAATAAAGTCTAAAGTAGAAAATCAGTATAAATTACTCATTCTGATTTAAATACTCAGCTGTAATAGCTACTTATTTTATAAATACATCTAATATATATATTTATATAGTCAGACAGAGTAAAATAAAACTGGCTAGAAGATCTAAAACTCAGGAGGATTTACCTAAAAAATTATTTAGGTATGTTAAATTAGAGTATAAAATATTATTTAAGAACTTTAAAAGTTAACTGAGATTCTTTAGTATACATGAAGATTGTTCAAAGCTTCCAGACACTGACTGCTGATTTTAAAGGCCTTGTTTTCAGCTGAATCTGCAAAACTTTGCACAAAGATATTCATATTCATGAAACAGAAGCAAACAGGAGGTCATTAATAAGATCTTACCTGAGACCTGAATGAACACGTTTAAAAATGTGAATAAAGATAAAAGAGACAAAGCAATGAGCTTTAGACCAGTCTGCTTGGAAATAACTTCCTATCTGAATTTTATCTGGTTTGTGCCTGCAAACTGCTGACTCCTGAGGGGACTACTGGGTGTCCCCAAGACCCACATGCACTCAGTCACAAGGATGCAGGGTACCTCATCCAGCAGCAGCCCTGCTTTAAGTTGGCTGAGGAAATACACCCAGAGGTGGATTATTCCTTTGTAACCCCTATTCAGAAGAAGCAGAAGCAGTTTCATTCCTAAAACATAAAATGCAGGCCATTTGGCTCTGCAAAGGCCCAGATCCAGCTCTTGCTAATGGCTTAAATTAATTGTGTCATAGCTGAAGTTCTACATATGTTAGGAATTATGAAAAATGAAGCTGTGAGCCCTCTGGTGACTTGTCAAGCTTCAGGATGCTTGGTGCATGGGCACTGAAATGGGCAGGTTTTCCAGACGCCATCTGGGCACCTCTCTCTGCAGCTACTCAGTGGAGGTAGTTCACTCACAAAGGCTGCTCCATGTTGGAGGCTTGCAGATTCAGGCCCTACCACTGACACAGGAGGCTCACTGAAGTGCTTTCATGTTTCCTACAAAAAACAGTATTTTCCAGACTTCCTGTTTCAAACAGCTAGAAAGTTGGTGCCTGGTCTCTGCTGATTAAAGCTGGAAAATTTGGCTGCTTCTACAGGCAGCTGCAGAACCCAGAGTAGAGGAGCCCAGTGTCATCTGCTGTGCTTGTCTCATCTGTTTCCTTATTTACCCAGGAGAAGTCAGGTAATGAAAAGCAGACTGCTCTTAGTCCTCCCAAATTTCTGGTTACCATCACAGGACTCGGCCGTGCCAGCGACAAGGTGCCAGCGTTGCTGTGAGAATGAGCTGGTGAGTGGCACCGACCCACAACGGTCAACTGCCCCTGCTCCCAGGCACTGCAGGTCATCCTCACCACAGCCACCAGCTGGGCTGCAAAACCCTGAGGCAGAGATCCCCAACCCCTCCTTGTTGCAAAGAGAAATCTTGAACAATGACAGCTCTGCATGTAACATCATATTTCCTCAACTTGGACTGTTTACAGGAATATTGTTCCAGCAAGTACCTAAGAGCCTCACAGGCATCATGTTGGCCAGTACCAGTGGTTGGGGACTGCTAGCCAAGAAGAATTAAAAAAAAAGATGGTCAAGATATTAGGCAAGTGGAGGGGTGGGGAAGGGAGAGGGAGAAGTGCAATTTATTTTATACACTGTCAGAAATTTCTGAATTACTTAGTTGTTTCTTTTTTTTATTATTATTATGAGGTAATGTCTTAAAATAGTCAAGGACCTCATAATACACAGGACTACACCTTGGCAAGACACAAGCATACGCTTGTAACTATGGTCACCTAAAAAGACACATCAAAAAGAGCTACTTTCATGCAGGGTTTTTTTCTTCTTCTTCTTTCTTTTCTTCCTTCCCATTCAACATACTGATGTTCATTGTTCCCAGAATGATTCAAAGTCATCGAGAATCACAGTGACATGACAGAAGAAATTGAAAGCGATTCCTACCTAGCATGTGTCAGCTCATTGTCAGATGCCTGCTTTTCAGTTGCGCACATGTATGCACATTGCTCTCATTTCTCTGTCTAGCTTTGCTTCTTTATCAGCACATCTCAGCACCAGCCTTTTTCCCCTTCTCTCCCACATTGTAATTCGTTCATAACTCTCTCGCTCTACAATGAAGTGTCACTGTGTTTATCCAGATTCAGTAATACAGGAATACATTGCGGCACGCAGAATGGGCTCTTAACTCTTCTCTTGTTTATTAATCTGCTTGAAATGCATAGTGAGAACACGTCGATACTTCTAAGGTTAATGACTGATTGATTCATAGCAAGAGAGCACCAGCATTTACAGTCAAATGATCCTTAGTAACTGTTGTAATAAAGACTGCAGATGAGCTCTCTCTCAAGGTACAGAGTTACGTACAGTGACTCCCTTCAGCACACCTCAGTAGGAAGGCCATCGTTTGGGTTTCCTACAGAGGAGCAGCAGGTGCTGGAGGGAGCCAAGAAGACGTCTCAGCATACAGCTAATAGTCACCAGGCTGAGCAATAGTATCTCTTGCGACAGGGCGGTGGAAAGCCCACTGCTCTCCCCAACAGCCTTCTGATGAGGAGGTTAGAACTTGAACCTTCCACACTACAAGAGATGATGCTGAGAACCAACGCACACTACATTTTCTTTGTGTTTTATAATAGAGATATATGGCATGGTGAAGAAGAGCTGGCTTCACACAAACAAAGCTGCTCTTTACAGCAGATTTGTGTCATTAAGAAGCTTCTGGGAATTAACAGCTCACACAGCCACTGTTTGGATAGTAACTCTGTCCCTTTCAATAAATAAATATTCCAGCTATGTAGTTGGTGTCAAAAGGATGAGGTTTGCTGGAGACGTTTTTAACCTGCAACTTCAAATGCAACGAAAGACAAGATTATCAAAATTCCCACCAGTGAATGATTGACATCAAATGAATTGTGTGAGGACTTGCCAGGTACAGGTGAAAGAAGCAGAAGCAGCTTTGCATTTGATGGTTTAACATCAGCAGGAGGCTACATTCACTGGGAGGACTTTATCTCAAAATGACAGCACCTAAAACCAGAGCTTTTGGTGGCCCTGGGATTCCTCTGCAGACGTACTCACTGAATCACGTACTACTTCTACTACAGACAAAGAAAACTACCTGAACTCTTCCCATCTCAAAGATTGTTACCTTATTTTAGCTGAAATCAAAGCTCTGAGTCAGAGAGAGATGAGATTCAAAACACCTTTGCAAACTCCAGGAGCTCTTTACACACTAAGCAGATCGAGCCTGCTTTGTATGAAGAAAGCATGTTGTGTTGGCCTGCCCCAGAAAGAGCCATGTTCACTGCGGAGAGGGCTCTGCCCTTACATACAAGTGTGCAGCTCAATATTCAGGCAATTATGCTTGTGATGGAATGCAGAAATTGAGGCAGTTGCTTTTCTGCCAGCAAACTTAAAGTGCCTTTAGAGCCGATGCATTTCCAAGGTTAGACACAGGAGAACATCACCCTGCCAGCAAACACACACTAGCCTCATTAAAGATGGTTCACTACAAGGCCAAGTGACAATAACTTTGTGACAGGGTGGGGAAAAAACCCCATCCCACACTTTGACTTATCTTTGTCCCCTGAAAATACTGTGATTTGCTGGTAGGTGTTTTCAGATTTCTCTGTCCATCCCCAGACTCAGCTGACAGAGGCAGGGGGAACACATGGCTTCAGTGCATCCCCTGTGTTGATCAAAGCCACATGTCCCTTTTAGGCAAGGTAGCCACAAACTGGGTGACGTTTATTTTGCCTTACTAGTTCAACATCAGTCATCCTGGAGTCACTTTATATAATTAATTTCCATCTTTCAAATTTTGCAAGTTATATTTTTCAATAACAGCATAACTGCTTAGCTGCAGACTGCATAGAAAATAGCATCATTTTGCACAGTATATGTGGAATATTATCGTGACCTTCATTTACATGAAGTCAGATGCACTGTTCTCCTCATAAACAGAATCTCTCTCAATATATTTATTTGGAAGAGATGTCAGTCTCACCTTGTCCTACTTAATGCCCCAGAGGAAAGAGTGAACCTGTGCCAAAAGAAAGGCCCTAATCCCATTTTAGGCTTTAAGTACAGACATCCTCTTTGCCTCTGAAAACATGACAAGCAGCCCCCCTCTGTTTGGATACAAAGAGTGAGCAGGATCTGCTGTTTACTTCAAGGACAGAAAAGGGAATGAGATTTGGACTTAATTTAACCTGCATCCACACACTGTGCTAAAAGAAGATTTGAGCAGTGGCTGAAAGGGAATAATTAGCAATAATTAATTTCTGCTGCAGATCGTTAGCAATTTACAACCCCTATGAGCAAATGAAAAGAAAACCATGGTTCATCAAGCTCCTAAAATTAGCCCTAACCGAGTCTCTAACACTGAGGCTGGCAGTTCTTTCTAAAGGGCTGAAAAGCAGTGCAAGAGACCTCCTGTAAAGCAACTGCTGGTTGCCTGCACTCCAGCAAATGCAGCAAGCTGTGTCTGAATTTCAGCACTGTGGAGGACATTCATGTCACCAGTTCACCAACACCAGCTGGTTAGTTAGGAAGGCTCTGAGGAGTTCAGATATTCTGTTTTCAGTAAGCGTGACTTTTAACACCACTGATTGCTTACCTGGCGGTTCTACTTTTTCTCATTAACAAATTTGCAAAGTTAGAAACCGACTCACTACTCAGAGATGGATTATGTTAAAGTGCTCCAGATTTAGACCATTACTTGGGAAAATTAGCCAAAGAAGTGTTTCTGTTCAGTAGGTCTGTAGGTTATATGACCTCAGCTATTTTCTGTCTGGTATTAGGGACTTAAGAGATTTCTCTTGGACCACAGGAATGTGACAATTCATTAGTATAATTTTTTTCCCCTGCAAATTCTCACTTATCTTCTGTTAACAGAGACCTCAATAGTAAAACTAATTTCCTTCATATGTTACTCAGGAAAACCCCCAGGTAAAAAGATAACTACTGTATATGAGTGAAATAGGTCGCATAATTTGAAATTAAATGTTGCCAGCATGCCAGAAAGGGCTTTACTGCATCTCTCATTTTGCATCACGCCAAGATACTTTTCAATCAGGAATTCATTAAACTGAAACCTGGAGCAGGTCTTTATCAGCCTTGCCCTCCCAACAAAATAAACAGTTCACACTTGAAATTGCTTTAAGAAATTTTTTAAGGCAGAAGTTTGCTTGCCTCTTCCCACCAAAACATGCACATCTCCACCTGAGTTGTACCTGATATATATTACTCGTGCTGATTTCAGTGAAACTGTTACTGAGATCTATTAAAATGGATGGGTAAAGTTTAATCACCTCAGCTATAAGCAAGCCGCTGATTTGTGGTATAAAAAACAGACTGAGATCCAAGGTTTCCATAGTACAGGCTGTGCCCATTCTTCTTTACAGATATTGTTCTGATTAGACTGAAACCTGGGGCTTTTAAGTTTTCCTATGGCTACTGAAAGTAGGCAGGAAAAATATTGTTTACCTTTAGCTGAAGATCCCCAGATAACTGGAGCCCTGTAGTGGGGACCCACCTGGGAGCCCTCTCACTTGTCACGTGGGGTGAAATACTCGGGACAGGGACTTCCCTGCTCCCCAGCTGCTGAGCTGAGCCCTGGTTCCCCTGCAGTCCTTCATCAAGACGGAAGGCTATCCCAGAGCCAGGACAAAACAAAAATTATCTCCAATGCATTTATTAATAATTAGTAAAATGACAGCAGCATCTGAAAAGGAAGTTTTTAATGTCACCTGCTGGTATCATTGCAAATGTTTTCAGGTATACTGTGCGTATACATCAAGAGTTTGAAAGATCCTGCTAAATTTAGAAATGTAATCTAGTTCTGCAAGGCTCAGGTTTTAGCTACAGATAGCACATATTCATTAATGCAGATTAATGCAGATCTCCACCCAGGAAATATAACTTGAACTTTTAACTTGAACTTTAATAACTGTAAAATGGTAGAAAGCACATTTTAGATTCTAGACTTCCAGATTAAAACACTGTAATCTCTTTACTCTAGCATCAGTCACCACACTGCTTTATTATCACTTATACATATTTACACACATTCAGTATCAACACCGATGTGGACTGTAGGTGTAACTGATTGGTTATGGGCACGGTCTGAAATCTGAGACATTTTCAGCTGAGTTCCCAGTCTCCTGTACAAAATTCTCTGAGACCCATGGAAAAAAATCCAAAACTTTAATCTAATTCACATTTCCTATCTGAAACAAGGATGAGAGAATAATGGAGATGATAATGCCTCTTTAGACATTCTTTGTCTTACAGCTTTACGTATAAGTCCTAAGCAACCTCTTTGAGAATTAAGCATTTTTTACAGTATAAATTTGTGCAGAACTAGCAGCCTTGGGGGCCCAAGGATAATACTGTAATATAAATGATAATTAATTTATATTTAACTGGGAAATTTGTACTATAAATATACCCTGAACAGCAGTCAATGGGAGATCATGCTATGAATCCCCAAACCAGATGTGTATTGGCTCATGTAAGTAGAAATACATGTTTCCCTAAATACAAGAAAGCAGCAAATCTGTATTGCCTACGGTTATGATCAGCCAACTCACTGACCTGCATCGCTAGAAAATAAAGCTTTCTGTGCTGACCTTTCTTATGAGGCAGCAGTAGCAGTGTTCGTACAGGATAGGGCTCCCCAGCTCTCTGGGGTCCCCAATTGACCGTCCAGCCACCGGCGCCAGCAGCCGTGTTCCCAGGTCTCCTCACTTCCCTGCTGAAAATGCACCTGAAACCACCTGCTCCACCTGCAACCACCCTTGGGCACGTATTTTTAAAGGCTGTTTAAGTGCTTAAGTTTTACTAAAATTCCCCTTTAATGTCCTGTCCTTTGGCCAGAGCAGTACTGACCTACCAGTTGTTTCAGCCCCACCTGACAAAGCATGCTCTAGTTTGGGGAGCTTTTTTCCCCTTCTCCTTTTTTCCATCCCCATTTCTTTGCCTGGAGGTAGTGAAAGCAGCCTCAGCAAGCCCCCGGCAGTATCTGAGGATTTTCCATGGGCTGCGAGAACACATTGCCACATCTGTCATTACGCCTTAATAGCCTTTGGAGTACATCCCATGCTTTCGGTGCCAGATCTGCTTTATCGCTTTTTTTTTTTTTCCTTCAGGGGAAAGAAAAGAACGAAGGATCTCTTAGAAAGGCGGAGGCTCCTGGGTACCCCGATCAGCTGCAAGGCAGTAAGCACGGACTTACTGACACCATGCGAAATGCTTAGAAAACCAACATTAATGTAATTGCTTTAGGCAAAGTTAGCAGCCAAAACACTTTCTAACTGCTCCTGCTATCCTGTGCCATCCCTGCTTCTCTGCTGATCAGCAGAACCAGCAGTGACATCTGCAGCACTTAAGTAACACAATTAGTAGATATACCAATTTACAAATGATTTTTACTCCTGATAAATAGGCATCAGGCATGGTATTCTCTTTTCAGCATTTTCCATGGAGACTTTATTTTTCCATTTGTATGATTAATTATTACTGTTATGTTGGTTCCTAGAGTAACAAATATAATTCGGCAGAGTCTGTAGGCCCTTACCAAATGTGACATAAACTAGACCACAGTGAAAAAATTATTTTTTATATCTGTGCCAAATTTATAGTTGCAAAAAATAAGAAGATGATATCATATTATGTTTTTCTCTATTCTACTATTCTTTTACTTCACATATTTTCAAATATTATCTAATATAATGTCATATATAACCTGTAAGTCAATACATTCTTTTAAGCGCTCAAACTAGAGTTTTGGATCTTTAAGAAATTAAAAAAAAATTACTGAAGTCAACACATATTAGCAAAACATTATACTCTTGTCAGGTTGGATATTTTGTTGAAAAGTTTAATGCAAAAAGTTTCATTCAGTCCTCTGCCTTCATGAAGTTTCCGTTTACAGTCTGTTAGATGTATATCCTACATGTTACCATCCTACAGAAAGTATCTGTTAATGGGTCACCGCTATGACTGAGAAAGATGAAATTATATTTGTCTGAAATTAAATATTTCATTCTTTTTGTTTACCACCATGTTAGCCTTCTGTGAGCATTTTTATTCGTGCCCACAAATTCTTCTGAATTACTTTTCCTGATTTGTGTCCATTTAACTCTTTTAAAGCAAGGATACTTTCTTTCCTCAAATATTACCTCTGCTAACACACCCTAAAAAATTATTTGAACAGTGTCTACGCTGTACAGAAATAAGAAATTATGAGCTAAATCTCCAAGGAAGGCTTCAAGCTACAGATCCCGAGGCAGAGACTCCTGGGGAAAGTGTTGGCTTCCAGCTGGGAGGTGTGCGGGTGCCTGCAGCGCAGCAGAGACATCACTCTCCACAGAGGGGACCAGCCCCAGTTTGGCAGGGATGGGTATAGTAGAAGCGATGGAGCTCACTTTGATTGTGACTGTCCTTTTTGCCACATCCTTTCATTAGCCTATAAAAATATCAATAGCTAAACCGTCATCTCTCGTACTACCTTGCATGACAATTAAACCATCAGAGACTTGTCAGCATTTTTAAGGCTAGTGATCCAGTGGCTTATATGACAGCAGATGTTTGAAGTCAGATTGTTCATATTAATTGCTTTATGAAACAATGTGAGCCAAAATTGATTTTATAGTTTTGAAGTCAGATTGTTTATATTAATTGTTTTATGAACAACATGAAGCAAAATTGATTTTACCATGTTGCAGACCGATTTATTCAGCAATGCATAAGTCATCACCCAGTGACTATATCCTAGAGTTAATTGGCACTTTGAAAGTCCTTTCTAAGCCCTTCTTGCATCCGCTTGGGTATGATTATAAGTGCTACGTATAAATCAATTCACTTAATTATGATTAAAGATTTCCAAAAAACCCTCCTGAAATGACTAAATTGATGTGAGTGAGAGGAGAAAGTGCAGCGTAAGAAAGAGTTAAACAAGTATAGCAATATCAAATATACACTAGGAAAAATAAGATCACATCATTGTAGCTACTGGTCTCTAATAAATAGGGATGATAAAGGATTTCCTCTCAGAGTCTGACAAAGTAGATGCCTATGATTCTGTGTTCTTTCCAAGTACCTCCTTTTTTGAACAACTCCCTCTTCAGAGAAGGACTCTTGGCCTGCAGACTCAGGGACCATCTTGGATCCCACTCTAACACCTATCACACTCACAGCTTTTCTTCCCATTGATTGGAAAGGGAGTCAACACCAAACAACTTCTCTCTATTCAACATGTCAGAGCCAACGATACAAATTGACAGCAGACCAAGGATCTTTTCTTCAGCCTGCTCTAACAGCATTTCTATCCAAGCCAATTATATTTAAGAGATGATCTCTTCATTGTATCAAAAGTGTTAAAAAAAAATTAAATGTCTTGTTTCTCATCTTTTTCATACTGGTATAAATTAAGTGACTTTTATAGAGTTTTATCAGATTTGCAGCACAGTAGTTATTAGTAATAAGGGTATTATTGTAACATTTTGGTATGTCCTAAATATTCCCTTTGTTTTCTGCATATACTAATTTTAAAATTCTATCTAATTTAAATATATAAATAACACCAGAAAGCAATCAAGATTTCTTCACTATATGCCTCTCACAGGATAATTTTCTCATACATATGTATTATGACCAAAAGACATGTTCTGCATACTAACAGTAGTTTTACAGCTCAGTGTTCTTGTTTGCTGTGATAAGTCAAAATTTTTTTATATTGAGTTTTTAACTGAGCACTTTTGTTTTTTTTAAACAATAAGATATTGCTTGCTTTGGTAAAGTTCCCTTTCTTATCAAAATAGGCAAATATCTCAATCTCGAAAAAAAAATCAATACTTCACAGAAAATGAATGTGTCTTTTCCTCCTTTCTCTTCTTTATCTGCCATTAAATTACATTCACACATCTAGCACCACACTCCGCTAAGTCCCATTGCAAGAGAAAAATCATGATGCATCGTTGAAGATAAAACCTGAGAGTGGCACAGACAAACACAAAACACCTAAATCACATCCCCAGAGGAAACAGTGGTAATTCAGAATTAAAATATTTTTTTCATTTGCAACTGGTTTATGTCAGGTTTTGATTTGCAGCTGAAGACAAAAAATATTTTCAGCTGAAGTTTTTACGGAAAGTTCCACATTTTCCAGTTGTCACTTTTATCAATGATTTACACACCAGCTGAAGAATATGCATAAACTTGAAGTATTTCTGGAAGAGAAACTTCAATTCCATAATGAGTTGTTGATAAGAAACCTTATTACTACCACATCCATGATTCATGGTGTACAGGCTACAGCCAAACATAGCGATGCATATAAGGGAGGAGGATACTGTTCTTTTCACAGATCTGGTTGATAACAAATAAATATGGTTTATATCAGACACTGAAAGAACTTGTCTCCTGACACCACTGAAGTATGCTTAATAACTTACTGAGAGTGACAATATAAACTATCTAGTTGTTTTTTCTAGGGTCTCAATATGTCTCAGTGCATCTTTTTAATAAAGTTGTGTTTTAAAATAGCAAGTACCTCTTTTCAGCAGTGATTTAGGTAGTGAGCTAGGCCTGATTTTCAGAAAGAACTAGGCATTCCTCAGCAAACGCAGCTATTTTCAGAAAAACAATTTACTAATACTGAATTTCACCAAGCATTTAGTGTTTGTGGATGCTGAAATGTCCTACCCTATATATCCCTCTAGCAGAGGAACTACTCATTGCATGCCCTGAAACAGGTAGTCTATGTAGTGATGCTCACACCCTTATACGCCCAACCTACGTAATATCCACTACCATCACACAAAATAAAACAGCTTCAACAGACAAATTTGGGAAGGCTATGGTGCAGATTTTTACAGAGCTGAATGGTAGGAGATTTTACACGTGGGCAGAGAAGCAGCAGCCCAGATTGCCTCCGACAGAGGAGGGCTTTCCGTTGAGGTCTCTCATGGTTTGTGTGAGCCACTGCACAGAAGTCTTTCATTTTATACAGCATCTGGTCCTGTAAATGTGGTTTGGATTTCTCAGAGCAGGATCTGAAGGTGAAGTAAGTAGTATTGTGCAGTTTATAGATCCTGATAGTTCTTACGTTCCAGCTGCCTAGCCTGTAGCGCTTTTCTAGGCATACCTTGAAGCTAAGCAGTAAATAATAAGGGAGTTTTCCTAAGAAAACCATGGACACCAACACAATTTAAAGTAGTCCAGTTACATGCAGAAGAACAAATTACGGTTCATTTATGTGTTAGGCTTTGTCATCTAGAGAAGCCATTAGACAAGGCATCTTCTATTTGTGGATCTAATCTTTACGTTACTTAGAGAAGTGTTTTCTTGGAGGGCAAAGCAGCGGGAAATGAAGGCTGAGGTTTGCTTTGGGTTAAACCTTTGTACGATCTCTGCCTAGGACACCAGGAGATTCCAGGGAAACTCACCTCCCCCATCCTTTACTCCTAGAGAGCCACAAATTACAAAACCATCATTCAAATGATATTTCCCTCCACCACCAATAAAAATCTGAAATATTCAGAAGAGCAAAGCAAAAAAAACCACCCCACATATGCAACAAAATGAACAGGACAGCCACTTTGCTGTTCTAAGTAGTACCCTTATTACTGACCTCTAGAAGAGGCAGAGAGGAAAGGCAAGGAGGTGAAAATAATAACCCTTCCTGCAGACAGCAGAGAGCTGTCACAAGTTATGTGATCAGGTATTTTTATCCACTCCCCCCATCTTCCAGAAAGACATAATTAATTTATAGTCATTTTAACCTGCAAATGACACTTGTACAGTTGGAGGACTGACAATCAACTTCCCATGCTAGCAGCAGGGTGTAAAAGTCTGAGTGCTGCAGCATTCATGCAGATGCATTGAAAAACTTAATTGATGGGACCTCCTACCTTGTTAAGTGCAGTGGCACTAGCTGTAACTACATGCCGGCATGAGGGATACACATATTCCTTTAGCAGAGAGAAACAAAAGTAAATAACATAAATTAAACAGTCCCTTAAAATCCTATCTTAAAGGATAGTTAACATTAATATCTATGTCTCTGTGTATTTTGACTCACAGGATGTGGTGGTGTGTATACATATGCAAACTGTCTGGTACACAATTTTATCTCATGTTTCAGATTGCAGTAAAAATGGGATATGATGTACACACTTTCTGCAAGAACCACTGTAAATGACAAAGGTTAATGATACATCTGTGGAGAAAAAAAAAAAAAAGGAATATGAACAGTAGATGTATGTGCATATTTGTATAACAATTCAAGGAACCGTAGATGACAAGGTCTCCTTTGCTGAAAAATCATTCAAATAAAATGAGCCAAATTTAACAGGACTGTAATACCAGACAGCATTTTCAATACCTAGACTATCCAGAAAACAGACCTAACCTAAAAACCTCTCCAACTATCACATGTGCACTTGGGCCTTGATGGACAACATTGAGTTATCAGTTGGAACTACTAGTCTGAAGACTGGGAGAGCCTTACAAAGGCATAACATCTGCTTTATTGAGCCAGGCATTTTCTGTGACCTTCCTGGGTTACTGAAGTAGCATTAAAGTATTTGAGTTTGGCAAATATCCTTAATATTTTTGTTAATTACAGCATATTCACTGCAAGGCTTGTCTTCATTCAAGAACTGCAGTCTTGTCAGGCTAGGCGACCCTAAAGCTAACCTCTTGTCATAATTACCAGAAAATCTGTGAACCGGTCTCACTTATTGCGTTAGGTCCTTACAGTTACACCTTTCCATCCACTCACCTCTACTTTTTTATTCCCTCTACAGCCTGGCCTTGCTTCCAGCATACCCAGGATGATGAATACCAGTTACTCCAAGAGAATGGCTTCAGGTCAGGTTTTGCTCAATAGCAAATAAAAGAGGTAGCACCATTCAGTTCATTAAGCAAAAATTCTCTCCCCTTTACTCAGGCAGAAAAGTTTCCTTCATTTAACTGGGAAGGAAGACCTTCCCACCTTGCAAAAGTACCTTTACAACCAGCCCTCTTTGTACCACTTCTGCCAAAGCAAGCCCTCCCCCTTCGCACCCTCTTCCAGCCTTATGGCAGACAGCAAGTACCATGCTCCCTGGCACTGCATTTTTATGGGACAGGGATAGCTTTCTGCCAAGCCTCTAAAGGGTCAATATTCTAATTACAAATACACCAGGTGCATGGTCATGCCCCCCATGTCAGAAGGAACAGCCTCTGCCTAAGTAATCTATAGGGGCTGGCAGGCAGGGAAGACATCCACCCTGCTCTGAGTAGGAGAATATGCACACTATAGTCTTCTTTAAAAAGGTTAGAGAAGAGTTTATAGGCATAGATCTTCATATACTGCAAGAAATATATATATAGCATATATAGCATACATAGTCTGACAGAAAAACAGGCTTAAAAATTCAATGCCACTGATTTAAGTGGTAGAGAAATTAAATAAGTAGTAATCAGTACGTTCTCTCCAAGCTCAGGTACCTAAAAACTCTCTTGGTTATAAAATGTCATTTTAGTCAGGAGTTCATTACATTTCTTGAGTAGCATAACAGATATGAGCCTGCCTTCCGGAGGTGGGAGTCCTCCTCTTTTGTGGGAGCAGTGGATACCCTTGGGGCACTTAGTCATATGATCCTGTACCACAGAGCTAAAAATAGGGAACCGTGTCAAACTAGATTTATAAGAGATTGCTTTCTCTGTGTGCAGACAGCCTGATTTTAGACTTATATCCAACCTGTGCTCCATGAAAGGGTTCCCTTCTGAACATCTTCAGAGGCCATAAAAAAGTCCAGTGTAATACAGCTTTAGGTACACAAGAACAACTGCCCCACTGCCACTCACTCAGCTGAAAAAAGAAAAAAGAAAAAAAGAAAAAAAAAGAAGCAGAAAGAAGGGAAACTTGTAAGAATAAGCAGCATCCTCATGAGCACCAGCTTCTGATCCGTAAATACATACCTATAACCCTAGACACTTTAAAAAGAGATATAATTTTATCAGGTCAAAACCAGAACACGTTTGCTTTGGTCTTGGTGGTTTTTGTCAGCTTCTCTTCATCTAATCACTTTTCTTTTAATAGCAGCTGATCTTATATTCTATTTTAATTCTTCCCTTAAAGGATCTACAACATCCTTCTGGTATACCTCTGCCCACTCAAAGTGTAGAATACATGACAGTATGGTATGAAATAAAAGTTTCATTGGCCTGTATTTTGGATGACCAAATTACTCATGAGCAGTGAACTCATGAATAAGTTATGAAAGTCATTACAACAAGTGCCAATAAAACCTTTTTATACAAGATTGCCATATATTCTACATATGCAACTTATTTTACAGGAAGGAAAAAACTCTATATAAGACACTTTTTAGAGAGTCTTAAAAAATTTTATGGGGACCATTGCTTGTATCCTTCCAAGACTACCAGACTTTAATTAAAATAAGCCATGCTGTACTGTGCTCAGAGGTATAGAAAATTTAAAATATCTCTCAAACTTATTGCTGTAGCTTTTACTTTCTCAGAACTCATGACCCACCAGAGCTTGAAAGAATTGCTGTCCTGCTGGAAAATTATAGCTTCCCCTTTCCTAAAGGTGCAAAACTTCTAGATACAATTCTGGATGGTCACATAGTCAGAAATTTTACCTTTATCAGTTATCCAGGACCAAATATGGTCTATTCTGAACATTAATCATTACAGTTTTCTAAGGGAAGGAAGGTTTGCAAAAGGAAAAGAAGGATATGTTGTGGCTAAGCTGGCTTTATCAGAGAAATGCCAACTTTCTGAAATACTTAAATCTAATCCTAAGCAGCTGAGTCACTAGAGTGTCAATGAGGAAGCTATTGATCCCTGCTCAATTTTAATTTACCTCACAAGTATAGGACAACAACAGGGGAAGAAGGGCAAAGAGGATGAGTGTGTACACACACACTTTTTTCTAAAAAAGAAAAAGGAAAAAAAAAAAAAGGAAAAATTACAAAAGAGGCCACTTTTAGTTAGCCAAATTGCGTTAACAAGAACATTCCTTAATAAATGAACTTGTCCAGCATTCTTCTCAGAGTTAAAGACCTGCAAGTATTTTTTTCTCAGCAAAAGCCTGACAAATGTTCAAATCCCCAGGAGCTGGTAATTTGCATTGTTTCCAGGGGAGCTGCGGGCACACAGGGTGCAAGATTCATTTATCTAAACATAGGTTTCTCCATCTGAGAAATGGGTTGTCTACATACTTTTTTTTCCTTCTTGAAGAAAAAAAAAAGAACTTAATCAGCACCCAAAATAGACTAGCTTGAAGTAAACAATTTGAGCTCCAGAAGTGCTTTCTTTCCCACGGCCACAGAGGCTTTCTCAATACCTTTCCACCCGCCCTTCGGGCCTCTGCAGGCAGGCAGAGATAAATCCAACCTGCAGAGTGTAATGCTGGCTGCCAACTTCTCCACTGGTTTGCTCCAGACACAGCCACTTAACACACATGTAAAATTAGTCATCAAAGACCTTTTTAACTTGGTAACGTTTTCAATTCATACTCTGCTAGGTCAGTGACTCCACAGAGTGCATGTCAGCAGTTAATTTGTCCATAATTTTCCTTCTAGTGAGAGCAGCACTCCAATCAATGACGTGGCTTCTGCTGATGCTGGGTCTGCAATTTGGACCACATTTTGGCATACTTGCCAGATACATAAAGATATTACCTGGTGATTTTTATTATTTTTTTTTTCAATTATCAGTTGCAGTACTGAAATACCCTTTGCTTGCCTATGTTGATTTCTGAAGAGATTTACCGCTGTTGTCAAAACATCCATAAATCAAAGAGCAAAGGTGTAGCCATCAGTACTCCTTGCTGATTGTTAACTCAGTGTCCCCAGTACAATTCTTCCTCAAGAAGTTTACAGGTGCAATTTACTTAAGATATCAGTACTCTTGTGCCCTACTACCTTTCAAATCACTGAGATGCTTAACTGGGCTCTTGGGCTCTTGCCCAGAGATTTTCAAGATATAATATACGCAGCCAGTGGGGGAAAAGAAAGAAATGCCACACATGCACCACGCTCCTACTGTTCTCCTGACTGCTGTACAGAGTGAAACCTCCATCTTCCTGCCAGAGAGCTTGGAGTCCTGCTGTGGAACAAGCTCCTCGTAAAGCAAGAAGGGGCAAGATGTGACAGGTAATAAAAGAAGAACACAATATATCCAGCAGATAAATAAATAAAAGAACTGGTAAAGCATTCCCTCTGCCCAGGCAGACAGTGAGACAACGTGGCCAGGCAGTCAAGGCAATTAAGACCTAGAGACACTGGGCTGCTTGCTAAAGAGCCAACCAGTAACATCTTCCCTCCATCCAGAGCAGGAAACATTCAGTTCAAAGCACTGGACAGCAGGTACACATGAGGGTGGGAAGTTTTACAGCAGGATCTAGTTAGCAATGAAGAACTAATCTGGCTGTAATCTGTGGCATATTGGCATGGATTGAACCCTACTGGTCAATCATTTATATGCTTTGATGAATCTTGGCTGACCACCGTTTACATCCAATGTGTATCCTTTACGTTAGCAACAAGAAGCAGTTCAGGATTAACATGCCAGGGCAACACAGCATCCAAGTCATGAGCTCGTGAAGTAATTTCCATTTTTTTCATAAAGACTCTTCTGAAAATGTGATCTCTAATCCTGGGCTTTTTCTTCCAATCCATCAGCTCTTATCCCATGCTTTGCCTCTTCATCTCCATCACCTGTCAGTTGAGATGGCCACACTCCACCCCACAATCAAGTTGCCTGACTACTTTAGAATTTTTTTTTTTTTTTTTTTATTTCCAGCTGAAGGGAAACAATAGAGAATTGCACAACAGGAGAAAAGAGCAGAGCCCTGATGGCACTGGATGGCAAAAGCTGGAAAAAAGCTAGAAAGAGGGTTCCTTCAAGCACCTGTCACAGCAACCTGTCATTATCCACGATTTACACACTTGCATCTAAACTCCTTGGGAACAGGGAGAAGAAAATCAACATGAAACAAGTCCAAGTTGCAGGGTTTTAACAGAAGTTAAAGCAGGAGGTAGAAAAATTATTAGTGAGAAGGGAAGAACAGTAGGGAATTGGAGAACTGTGGGAAAGAACATTTACACTAGCTGGGAAACAAACAAAAAAAGCTTTTTGTTTGGTTGTGGATTTTTTGTTGTTTTTAGTTTGTTTGTTTGCTTAAATGCACACCACCAACCTAAATCAAAAAATCCAGAAGCAGATTCTACAGTAACCACAGTAACCGTATGATGTGGCTTAAAAATATCTGGACGTCCTAAATATTAGGCATTATCTCCAAAACCCTATTGATATTTGGAATGGTGCCCTACTCCCTGGGTCCTGAACCCACTCACTTCAGTAACACAGAAAAAAGAAATGCAACCAGCCAGTCTTTCAGGGCAGGGAGAACCTAGGCTGGACTAGCATCCATGCGGAGGCCAGGTACCAATGTGCTCTGGTGGTCCCTGGCAGCAGCACAGAGAGCTGACTGCACCAGGCAGGATGTGGGGCAGCCTGGAGGCTGCTCTGATGCCTGCAGAAGGTCAGACTGGCCTCCAGCTAACCCCTAGGTTTAAGAATTTGCAAAGGTAATTTAAAGAGATCATAGCCAGGATGAACAGGGCTTTTTCTTTCTGTCTAGTTTTAATAGCCTCTTCAGTAGTCACAATAAAACGCAGCTCACCCAGTAGCTCAGGATCTTACTGTAAGCTGAGCAATAAAGTCCCCAAGCATGCTTGGAGCATGGGCTTGAACATCACACCTTTCCATTACAACTCAAAAGATGCAGTAATTGGCCTGGCCATGACACATTCAAGTTCCCAAGGCTGAATCAGTGTTATTTAAATGGGGGGGCGCAGAGGTAAGAAACTGAAAGGACATGCAATTTTCTTCTTTTTTGTGCTGACTTTGCATTGCAGCCCCATCCATTTCCTGTTGCTATTTGTGTTCCCCTTCAGAAGCTAAAGGGTAGCAAAGTGAGCCGTCCTATCTGCAGTGTAGTTTAGAAATGCCCAGCCTCATCTAACAGATCTGCTGCAAACCCAGGCACCTAATGAAGATACTGAAGCGGGAAGCTCAGTGCCAGCTAATTTACCCTGAGCTCAAAGTTCAAAGCTAAACTACCTTGTAGTCTGCACCCTAGATATTTGAGTTGCATTTCTCAGTCTTAAAACTCTGTTCTTCCCTTACGGCTTTACTTGCCCTGATCTGAAGTGTAGCCATCAAGATGGAAAATGAGTTGGAGAACACAGAAAGAATGTTAACATTTTAGTTATGCCATTGTTATTTATACCACCGTGACCCAAAAATCACTTCTGCATATAAATGTGGCTGTAAACACTGACTGTATTTATGCCAATTATTCTGCCTGACTCATTGATTTTAAAATAATTCTTCATAACTTTATCACTTCCCTGAACTTTTCTAAAATCCCAGAAAGTCCTGTCTATCAGCAGTGGCAGACACTGCTTTGTTTGTCAGGGCAAATGACTGAGGTACCAGAATTCAAGTAACAAAAATAAAAGATCTAAGGAGAACGGAGAACCACCTCAGTGGTTAATTGCCATTAAGGCAATATAATGAGAAGACCTCAGACAGATTAACCTGATCCAGCTAGTCCTGAGCAGCAGTAGTGTTTTAGGAAAGACAGTCCTTCTTCAGAAATTCCCACAACCCTTGCCAAAGCATAAGCAACTCAGGTAAGTGCAAATCATCCTGACAGGAGACTGAAGAGGAGGCAAGTTCTGAAAATACACATGATACATTCCCTGTCTAGGGCAGCATTTTTGGACCACGTGAAGGTTTTCCAGCCCCTGGGGCAGAGAGACTAGGTGAGACAGACATGGTAGGCAGCAGCTCTGCCTGATGTTTCTTGAGACAAGCAACTAACCTCTGCTTGCTACTGCTTGAAATCCAGGGCAGTTTATTCATTCCTCCAAACCAAATTTCAGCCTAGAAATCTAGGTCTTGCAATACTCTGGTCATGCTACCACAAGGCATGTGGTAGTTATTCTGTGACAGAGCATATATACACATATATATATTTATATACACACATACACGTGGTAGAAAGAAATCTTGGTTAAATCAAGCGTAAACCAAGTGCCTCAAGTTTAGAAAGCCCATTGAATTAGTCCAGATAAGGAACATTCTCTTTGGTAGCCGCATCTATTGATGTTTTGCTCCCAGCTCTGAACCGCCAGCCACGTACTTACGGCTCAGCTGGAGGCAATTCATGAGCTCAGCATCAGACTCACACTCAAACCACTGAATCCCGACTACCATATCTTAATCCATATGTGCTCAAACAGCACCCCAGACTGTGCAACAGATGGCCGAGAACAGCTGTCCATGAAACACTCTGAGAAACAAGGATGAGCACCAGAAGGAAAATAAAAATTCCCAAAGACTCTTCCTCAGTGAAGGGGTAAGTTACTGCTTGGTCTTCCAAGAACCAAAGATAGCATGCAAACTCTCCTGCTCTCCAATAAAAACTGTTACAAACTCCTTAAAAAGTGGGCATACAGCTTTATGGAGTGACCCAAGTGGTGAAGAGGCTTAGCAGCAAAGTGTGTTCAAGAGAAAAGGCAAGCAAAAAAAAAAGTATACTTTTTGTCACTCAGAATATGTTTTCAATTCCAAATCATTTTATAGCCTAGCATAAGGTGCAACATAATGCTTGAAAGATGTGGTTGAAACATTATCCTGAAGAATATTTTCACTGACTTCCTTAGTAGAAATATCTCAGTTATCAAACACTGTATCAACAAAACTAGACATTTTTAAAAGCTTAAATTTAAAGCAGAACTATTGATTTTTAATGGGCTTCTGAGAAGACAAAATGAAAGATAAAAGAAGAGA
The DNA here is from genome assembly GCA_002844005.1 of Limosa lapponica baueri. Classification (NCBI taxonomy): domain Eukaryota; kingdom Metazoa; phylum Chordata; class Aves; order Charadriiformes; family Scolopacidae; genus Limosa; species Limosa lapponica. The sequence continues at coordinate 47,382 of KZ507844.1, read as the reverse complement.
AAAAGCTGAACTATGCCTTTGATGGAAGCACTGTACTTTTTTACAGGGTTATGTTTCTATATGCCTGAGTAAAGTATGAAGTTAAATAATTGTTTAATATAGGAAGATCTTAGCCTAGGACAACCTGGAGAAGTCAGTTAACACCTTTGATAACACAGCAGAAAACAGTGCCTCCTAAAATCCCCCAAAGGACAGAGTCCCTGCACAGAAGGAATGCATCTATAACAGCAGCTTTGGGAAACTGAGAGTAAGTGACCAATGCCATCCAGCAGCACCTTAGGTTTGTAGTAGGTATTTAAGCAGATTCTTAAACCAGCTGAAGCACAGCAGCAGGCAGGGCTGCAAGAGGAGCTTCTGTGGGCTGGAAGTCGGGAACTGGCAGCAATACACTGGCAAAAAGGCCTGTCTACTGGGACAGCTGCAAGCGAGGTGGATGGTTGGACAAGGGCTGTGGTAATGAAGCAGCGATGGTTAGCTACAGCAAGACTGCAAAAAGGGGAGACCTAAGGCAAGAACTCACACACAAGCCTTCCTTCAGGTCAGATGATTTCAGCTGGGTTAAATTCAGCTGGAGTAAGGTGGCAGAAATGCTGGAAATAGTGTGGGTCTTAGAGCAGTCTGCACAGCAGCGGGATTCTCCCAGCCTCAGGAGTTAAGCATAGCCAGCAAGGTCCTTAAGCAGGCACAGCTGCAGAAAAAGTCCCAGGCCAAGAGTCTCAGGCCAATGCAGCTCAGGTGGGTGAAAGCACCTTTCCCAGATTTTTATGCATTTTCTTGCTCCACCACTCTGGAGTGCTTTTGCTCTTCTAACTCTTCTGAATAAATTAACGAGCATCAGCTAAGGAAGTCCTTAGCTCTGATGTCTCTGTATGTTGTTAGTTTAGTCCTTACATTTCTGTGTGAACTCCAGTTGTGTTGAAGATCTTCAACAGAAACCCCTGGAAACAGGATCTCACTTGCCTTATAACCAGTCAGTTTCCACCAAGATGATGCAATATACTTCCTCGTCTATAACAAAATACACATTTAGCCAGCTAACATATATGATTTACTAAACACAGCAGTCAATACATTGAGTATTCAGTGAGTACTCTTTACATCTGTGAAGAGATTTTCACGATAAATAGAGATGCTCTAGGTGTTCCTGCCATATGCTTTTAGCTACAACTTTAGGCAATGGACTAGGATGTTTTGTTCCTAATCAAGGTTTGGATACCTCTCTGACAGCTGAGAGACCATGGAGAGCTGAGAAGGCAAAGAGTCAGGCTGTTGAACTTTTAATTTCACTTTTTGCCTTCAAGGAGAACATTTGCTGGGGAAAAGATTGACTTTTCTGACCAGCTCTAATTGCCAGCTCTGCCACCGAGCCTGCTGTGAGACCTTTCGTGAGGCTTTGTCCCTCCGTGTCCTTTCTTACTCTTCACCAGTTTTTCTTATTTGGAATCAATTTCCTCAGGAGGTTGTTCCTTACCATGTTTTTTTGCAAGTCTTGGCACAATTCATCTTTAATCTCTAGATGATGTCATAATAACACAACCGTGACCCTGCAGTGTCGAGAGCAGAAAGGCCAGACAAGGGGACATCAGCCAGAAACTCCCACCTGCAACACTTCCACCCCCTGGCACAGGGCCAGGTCTCATCATGACCACTTTCCCATGTGTTAAGAGCCCACTCTTTTGCAGAAACAGCCCAAACACCCGCTCGGGTGGTGTTAGCGTTTAACCGAATGGCAGAGGAGGGGAAATGGCAGCCAGCCAAAGCCCTCTAAGCCTGCAGAGAGCTTTGGAGACATGATCCCAGAGACAAATCCTATCCTACAGCTTCTTTCTGAGGCTGCCCTCTTTAATTACCCCATTTATTACTTTGGGGGATTCACTGGTAACCTGTGCATCTTCTGCAATTACATGAATGTGGTTGTTTTTAATACTAATAGCTCTTTTCCTGAAATTTCATACTGGTTCATGGTTGACCAAAAAAAAAAAAAACTATTACTGAGGGTTACATCCAGAATGCATGAAGAAAACCACAGTGGACCTAATTTGGCTTCATTGTGTGCATGCAGATCAGAATGCCTTCATTTTGGCAGAAATTAGCCCAAAACTGGGACTACTGAAGCCTGTCACTGTGCATAAACAACCCTAGGCAAGAGCATAGTAGCAACACTGTATTTCTGTAGTTGACAAAGCCAATAAGAGTTTGTACGTTTTTCTTCTACGCAAAAGGTGCAAAAAGACATACGCCTATTTGAAGGAAAATTAATGGCACCTTTATCCCTGCGACTAGTTCTATGGTTATTTTAAGAGCAGACCACAGTGATGCGTACAGTAGCTCTGCTCCTAGCCAGGGAATGGAAGTGCATTACAAGAGATGCCTGCAAAGGTAGCCAGAAAGCTGTCATTAAGTGCAATAGGCTTTCTTCTCAGAGCATCCCTTTCCATACACTCCTTTTTGCCATAAAAGTAGTAAGGTCTTATGTAAATAAACACTTTTTTTTTTTTAATATTTAATGGACTCTTAAAAGAACCATTCACTCATACAGACTATCAGTGTCACTTCAGTAATAGTTCAGGACATAAGAAGTTGATTTCTTTAGCCACCCCATCTCTGCCAAGAATGTCGGTACAAGATTGCTGTGTTTTCAAACAACCCTTTCTGAAATAAAAGAAAAAAATAAACTAATTTCCATTACAAGTGCTTTCAATTTTTTATATATTTTTTTAAATCCAAGTACAGCTTGAATAATTTGTGCAATTCTTCTGAGAAAGTAGATGCTTTAGTAATGCTTCTCATGTTGCAAAGATCGCTAAGGTAGGATGTTTGATAACTTATCTGTAGTAACAAGAAACAATTTATACTGCGAAAATGGTATACTACTTATTGCAGTCTTTGCACATGGTTCCTATATACTCAGGAGTCTGCAAAAGCCAAAGGCAGCACGGCAGGGACAAAATGCTTTCTACAACTCTCGTGTCCCCGTTTTCTTCATTCTCTGAGCAAACCTTAAGGAATCTGCACCTGAGCATATTTTTTTTTCTCATGATTTGCATGATTCAATGAGTATCTTCAGGAATTTCTGGATTTGGAATGAAGAAAGATATAACTACACAAGTTGCAAGCTTTTTCTGTCAGACAAATGCAAAAGCAGAACAAGTCACAGAAGTTTAATATACGTTCTTGCTGCATTCCTCTTAGGCATTCATACATTTATGATCAAATATTTTCACTGTGTGATTAACAAATTATGAATGAGGTGACTTATTGCAATTGCTTACCCTCCTCTGGTGTATTTTAACAAAAACAGAGATTTGCAAAGGTGATCCGGAATGCTAAATGCCCATGTTCCCTTCAGCTTCCCATAATATAAAGGCTCTAAGCAAGGCATCATGGAAAAGCATGTTACTGTCTTGTATGCATGTTCTAAGATGTACTTGCTTGCAAAGATCACTGGATTGTTTGCCATCTTCTGATTGCAGCTCATCTGCTAATACCTGTGACCACACATTGTACTGAAGCTCTATTGGTGATTGCCACAAGACTGTTTTATCGTTCCTTTTAAGAGAATACTTTTGTACCAAGTGCTTTCTTAGAAGTTCTTAAATATACAGATTCTGTATTCTACGAATTTAGGGCTGAAATCTGAGAGGAAACATATAATTTAGCAAAGCCCCAAAAAACCTCCTGCTTTTTAACTGTTACCAACATCCTTGAAATTCACTAAGAGTGCCATGTACCTAATTCCTGTGGTGGCAAATGTTCTCCTATTACTATATCAAACTTGCTAAAATAGTTCATGTTTTGATCATGTAATCACAAGAAAGAAATTAGTTTGGACTCAGTTCGAGACCAGGTCAGAGACCTGTAAGATGAGCAAGTAGCATGGCAGTCTCTTTTCCAATGTATTCTAACAACAGATCACCGATGGAGCTGAAATGAACAACCTGAAGCCTGCTTTTTTCCATCATTGCGAATTTCCCCATGACTTCTTTTAAATACTTTCCTTACTGCAGCAACTGTTATTTTTGTGCTTTTCACAATAACTGAGAAAATCACTGGCATTCCTTCCCTGTGTGGGAGCTGCACAAGTAGGAATATTGATTGCTTCACATATTGTTCTGCTTGGTATTACTGCTTGGCATGTTTCTCCTTTCATTTCTCATTCCCAGATTACTTTACATTTCTAATAGTCAAGCACTATTGAGCATTGTCATAGCTACATATAATATTACAGTTAGTTCCAAATAAACTTTTTGAGCATCTGAAAAGAGTCTTTTTTTTTTAATAACGTATTTTTTTACCATGGCCCTGAGTTCACTGTAGGTTTGAAATGGAAAAGATTATAAACACCTTTTGCTGAGCTTTGCAAAAAAAGCTAAAATATTAATTTCTGAAATACATACAACTCAAAGCGAGGTAGAACAAGGGAAAAAAAAAAAGGAGAAAAAACACAGAAAAAGACGACTTGACCAGCTGTCCTCCCACTCGCTTTGTCGTTTCAGGCAAATTCATTACTTGGTTTTATTTGTTCAATAAATTTCTGAATCACTAGACACAATACAGTGCACTTTGGACCCTAATAAAGGCTTGCTATTGCTTCTGAAACCAATGTCCTGGCTGTCCTCTCCTCCTCATTGCATGATCTTCAGGAAAAGTTAAACCATCCAGCTCTGCACCATGTGCCTCCCATTCCCACGATCTTTGCTTTCCTCACCCCACACATGCCCTGAAGATGCCCAGGTAACCTGGGTTAAAAGCAGCCCCCCATGCCCTGGCTCACCCTGCTGCCTCTGCAAGGGAGCACGGCGTAACTGTGAGCAAAGCGGGTGATCAAAACACACTGCCACAGTCTTGGTGAGCAATGTGTGTATCACAAGGAGTAACATAGCCTGGGGCGTCTTGTCAAGAAGAAGGAAATACAGCCCACAACAAGTTTCAAAAACCTTATAAAAATTAAATGCAATCAGGAAATAACAGCCTGTCCAAATGCAAAAGAAATCTTCCTTTACACCTCTGCGCAGGCCACACTCTCTGTGCCTCATACGCACAATAATGGGAAAAATTTTGTTCCTCTGCTGCAGGTGCCCCCCAGCATTACGATGTCTGAGAAACGCTCATCTATTAGCCAAGACACAAGTAACATCCTCTACAAGATGTAGCCTAAGAGGCTGAGAATCTTCACTGCTGATATTACCTGCCAACATGATGCCTTGCTTTCCTAAAATGTATAGAGGAACATCAAAGCTCCTTCCAGCGCAGGCAACATCTGGAGCTATTTGCCCCTATTAGCTTTGGAGCAGAGTCAGGAAGGGAAAACATGTTTTCCTGCTCTCGAGGCAAATATTTATCTGCCTAGATAATGAATGAGTGGGACCTCTGATTGATCCCACCTCACTTGATCTTGCAAGTACTGGGTCACGCACAAGGCAAGCGCTTTTTAGTTCAATTGGTGGGCTCTCCACGTTGCTCACAATCACCAGTAAAATTCTGTCTACCCTGGGATGAAACTCACCAGCTGCTATTCTCACAGAAATATTCCTGTTTATCCTTTAGGGCGTTTTTAAGTTCTTGAACCACATCTGTGCTGGATGCAGCCCATGCAAAGGCACTCTGCTTCACCCTGGCACTGCTGCCCAGCCCTGAGCTACAATCCCTGTGCCGGTCAGTGCTGGGGCACCAGCTCACTGGGAGCAAACCGGGAGCTCTGCCAGGGTACCACATTGCACCGCGCCAATTACTAACATGCTCTTTGTCAGGTTCAGCAAATGTAATCTTCCTTATTTTGCCTTGTACTTTCCAATAAATTGATTCTTCTTCCCTTTATTTTAGCAGTTCAAGCTGAGCTTTGGCTTCCCCAGCTTTTTGCTTCCTTTGAACCACACTCTTTCAACTATTAATATAGTTGGTAGTGCTTTAGTGTTTATTTTGTATAGCATGCCTTGGTTTGCTGTGCATCTTTTTATAAGCATGTCTTTTGAGTATACAGAGTTTTTCTTGACTTATAAAGGCTCAGCCTTTTATTCGAGAAATCCTCGTATTCTAACTTTAACCCTTGAATTTTCTCATTTTCTCTACATTTTTTCAAATAGTTGAAGAAACTTATTACCATTTCTATACATTCATTTGGATTTAAGGTATTTCTATACAGACCAGGTAGCCACTGTCATTTTCTCTTCATTTTTCCTTACCTCACCCCCCCGGTATCCCTGCACCACCAGCCCACAAACACTTATATTCATCTTCATTTTTATTAACTCTGGTAGCTTCCACTTACAGTTCAAAATACTGTTTAAACCTTTGCGTTATCTCCTCAGCCTTCTCTATAATTTTTAAGGCTAGTGGAGGATTTACAATTTGAAACTCACACAGGATCCACAACGGCATAATAAAAAAAAAATAAATTAAGAAAAAACTAAAAAAAAAAAGAGAGAGAGAGGAAAAGGTTCTCCCTGTTGACCTGAGCCAGAGGTTCACCAAAGAAACGTTATCTGTTGCCTCTCCCCAGAAACTGTAGTTCTTTGCTTCTGCCCATCCACAACTAGGGATGGCTGAGATATGAATAAGGTAGCACATTACCTGTCTTTAATAATAGGCAATAAACACAAATCCATTCTACCCCTCTACGACAGCAGTACCTTAACAGAAAGGAGAGTGACCAAAATCGGTCAGTCATATATCACACCAACACTGCTATAATGTAGCTCGAGGTCTCTTCACTGTGATGGAGGCAAAGCCCTGTGTGCGGTTTCAAAACTAAGTACCTAAATTTCCTGTGTAGCCCATGGAGGCAAGCTGGCAACTCTGACTATTCAGGGCACTACAGTTCAATGACAACATAATATGTCCACATATTTTTTGATCCCATCTAAAGCTGTCATGTCAGTGTCTTCCCTCCAAAAAGCCCTCAAGAAAATGCTCACTTACACAGGACATGTTACTGGAAAGCAGAAGTAGAATATAGCTCTTCTCACACAACTGGCTCTACCAGGGCTAAATTCAGAAACACCAGGGAAATTCATCAGGGAAATAAAATACTGTTCTTTATTAAAACAAACAACTTCTTAGATGTTATATCTAGTGTTATAATTTATTATTTATTTTAGAGTTCTCTCATATCATTCCATGCTTGAGTGATACCTCCTTTACAATACCATTATGAGGTATAACACTGTCAACCCCAGCTCAGAGATGGGAGGAAGAGGAAGAAACACTTTCCTTGGCACAGACCACAGCGTGAGAACTTGCAAGCTTCCTTGTGCTTTTTGCACTGCTCAGCACTGTCTCCTCTTAGTTTATTTTATGTTTGTAGCTGTGCAAAGGTTCTATTTGAATTCTGTGCTGGTCATAAGCTCTGGTTTGACAGCTCTTAAAGCTGAAATTATTTATTTATCTAGACAGCAGGCCTTGCTGCCCTATTGAGGACATTTGGTTCCTACCTGGCCTTATCCTGTAATAGGGAGGAAAGGACAAATCATGTCCCAGACTCATTTGTTATTCATAGCTCTCTAATGAGACTTCAGCCGAAAAAGCCAATCTGCATCAGGTGAGACAATGGCTATTGTTATGGGAAGACCCGTGTGAGACCAGGGGTTCATTTCACACAGTGCTCATCTGGTGATTACAGCGGCAGTAGAGGCTGAATTCACGCTAAAGATCCTGGAAGTTAATTCAGCTCTGGGGTCTTTTAAAGAAGAAAGAGGAAAAAGCTGAAACCAGAAGAGCCTGAAATTAATTTTCTAAATATATCTGGGAGCTGTGCAGAGAATGATAATTCCCAGAGAGTTGGGGAGTTTCAGCATTTCACTTTATTCTAGTTTGGAAATGTTGGTAACCTCCAATGGTCCAGAAGCTCAGAGCCCGAGACACTATTTTTCAGAGTTTTTAGATTTCTGTCTCCCTCTCAACCCACCAATGGAGTAAGAGGACCCAGACAGACAGCTGACTGGGAAGTCTTGAAGCTGCCATCTCAGAGGAGTGGTCTCTTCATTATCTTGGGGTCTTACACAGCAAAGCAAGCTGTCAATAGGCCAGAGAGGACTCTGTCAGCCTCAGTCAAGATAGTCTCCCTGAGACAATTATATCCCAATGAATCTGCACGCTCTGACATACCCTTGTTGCACGAGAGGATTTTGAATTAGATCTAGTGACACTCAGCCGTCAAAAACACTGACCCACTGTTACCAGCCTCTGCAAGAGCTCTGTTACCACTGGAGTGCTTCTTATTTAAAAAAAAAAATAAAATAAAAAAAAAGTCAATCAAGGAAATGTTTCCAGTCCCTGCATAGACATTCAGAAACTTTCCTTCAAGTCCCAATGCCTGTTTTATGTTTCTGTTCACTATAGAAGTATCCCTTTAGACAGAGAAACAAAAGTTTGAACACAAAGAAAAGACTCTGAATCCTTTATCACTAATTATCTTACGAGGTCAGAGCTGAAGGACCTCTGGAGCACCTCAATGGGAGTCTTGTCTGTCTGTGTCCAAGAAAGACCTCTTTGAAGTGCTGCCTTGCTCGCTGCCATTCCATTTTATTTGACAACTGCTGACCATCAGTGCTTGGAGCACTTTTGAAACTCTAAGTTGTTCTTGACAAAACCTCTAACAGCAGCATCAAATGCGAAGTATGAAAGCTTTTGCAGTAAATGCAGCCATTTGTCACTGCTCTTCTTATGATCAGCTCATCAGCCAAAGCAGCAAGTATTTTGCTTTTGTTCTTCCCTTTCAAAGAGAAGTTGCAAGTATAAGGCTCAACTGAGTTAACTGGGTCAAGAAAAACAGGGATAACTGAGATACAGACAGCTGAAACACTTGCTTATTTGTCTTGGCCAAAGGGTAAGTGCAAGGCTCAGCGACCCCCTAAGGCAGGAGGGGGACAGAGAAAGGTAACACTGAGCCCAGACCCTGCTCTCAGGTACAGGTGAGGCACCTGTGGTGAGCTTGGTCTGATTTGTCTCAAAGCCCAGGCTAAAAACATGACAGAATTGTTAACAGCCTGTGGTCAGCACTTGTCTCCTGCACACCAACATGGACCAATCTGGTTAGTGTCCATTTGCATTTAATTCATCACCATCTACCATACTTCCAGGAACACCTTTAAGAAGAGTCAGGCAAAGGCAGGTAAAAGAGAGCTCAGAGCCCCTTCTCTGAATTTATGGTGAGATGTTTCACTCTCATGAAATCCACTATAAAGTCACTCTTCAATGTACATCACCTTTGTTCTTTTTCCTTCACAAATTAACATGCAGCAAGTGACTACATCTATTAGAGAAAATTGACCCTGGAGTCATTTAGCTAAGGATTTGCCAAAGCCCAGAGGTATTTATTATTCTTATAAGCAATGAGGCATATGGTTGACTTTTCCAAAAGCCATTTCAGAAAGAAAAGAAAATTACCGTTTTTTGAAACTGAAACAAGAGATATTTAAGAACCTTTAGTCCAAATCTGGGCAGGAAGATTTAATCATAAGGCTGTATGAAAATGCACAACATGAAGAATTGTTCTATGTCTGCTTTAGGATTAACGCTTGAGAAACCACATGCTGTGGCTCCTTAACGGGTGTTACTACCCATACTGCAACAAGCGCAGAAATGGTCAGTTTCAACAGATGGGCAAGTGATTATCAAGTGACTTTCATACCTGAGCTCCAAAAGTTAAATGGAGACACTCTAGCAAAACTAGAGGGTAGTTCTTTAAGAGAGGGCCAAGGTCTAACATGACAGCCTGGAGAAACTTCAGACAGTTTGAGTGAAGTTTGTAATTCAGATTTGAATCTGCAGGAGGTTGGATTAGACAGTGGGTTCTGAATTTTCCCCTTTTTTTGGTCTACCAGAGTTCAAATGTTGTCTGTAAAGTGCTAAAAGTGCTTCAGCAACAGCACAAAGCTGTCAGCACAAACCAAAAAATTCTCTTTGATGAAGAGTTAACGGAAGCCACACATCATTTGTAACCAAATAGCAAAAAAGAATTAGTAAAGGAAAGATAAAAGATGCCTTATCCTTGGCCTCAAACCAGACCAATGTCCCCGTATTTGACAGCCTTCCATTCTTCAATCAAGAATTTCAGAGCTTCTGTGCACAAGAACAAGATATACAAGCCAAGTTTTAAACCAAACAAGCAAAAAACCAAAAGAAAACAACAAAAAAAAACAAAAAAAAGAAAAGGCCCACTTGGTTTTTTAGCATTATTTTGATTCTTCATCTCTGCTTTGGAAGTCAAACAAAGCCAAACTTACCTTTAAGAGACAGAGTAATAAACCTAAGGACTATAACACATCATCTGTCTTTGAAAATAAGACTCCCTGTATTTGATGGACAAACTGAATTTAACTATTTGATGACCATGGGCATCAGTGAAATTTACTGTCTTTATTTAGGGGAGAGAAGAGTAAAATAAACAAAGGATGAGCAGTAATATCTGGACAAGAGAGGTGCAGAAAAGAATGAAGCATGAAAGAATGCAAAGAATCCCACTGCTCTGGGGAAATCCAGAGACCCATTTCACTATATGAGGAAGTTTTGTGTACCAAAATGTGCGCATCTCATGGGGACACCAAAAGCATATTTGTCATTTTTCTGCCAGATACAAAGACTTCTATAAAAAAGGTTTGCAACCTGCTTGGCCAATCAGTAGTTCTTAAGTTTAGAGCCCAGCTGGTAATACCTTTTCTAGCAAGTAAACTGACCATGCTGCTCTTGTGTTTCCAGTGCTAGACCCAGTTGCCGCCAGCTGCCAGGTAAGCTTTGCTGCTATAGGCAGCAGCATTGACCTGCCTTGGAAGAAAGACAGAAAAACCCCAACTTCTGAACTTAAAGTTACAAAGAATTATGTTTTGGCATGCACTCAACAAGAAAGGAGGAGTGCCAAGGCATGCTGGAGTATCTACAGCAGGAAACACACAAAAGTTACTGTTATATACAACAGGAACATTGACATGACACAGAATATTCCAGGCATGACCGGTTCAACATGCATTTTGCTACACTGAAAGCATTAAAAATGCACCAGGATGACAAAACACAATGCATTAATTCCTATGGAGCATCATTCACTGTGAAAACTCTTGGGAATCTTACAAAGACACATTTCTCCACCAGAAAGTGACACTTTGTTATAGCTCCACTATTCATGGAAAGATATTCATTTACAGCAAGTTCTCTTTTAAGAAATATCAAAGTGGAAAGAGTGGGATATTGTGACACTGCTAAACACCATTCCTTTTGATGGAGGAGAACATCTTTTCTGTTTCAGAAGGTAGGTTAATTTAGGATTAAAGAAACTGGAAATGAAATGCTGTAAATAAACTTGATTTACATGACTGCTGGGCATTTTAGACTCCTGAAAATTTCCAAGCCAGGCTTCTCAGGTTAATCCAAGATCCAGAAAAAAAAAATCTTCTAATTTCAAAAGCTTTTTTTGCATTATGGGATTCATTTTACCAACGGGACCAGTTCTGTTCAAAACCTTTCAGAGCAAGGCCAGCCTGTGAACCCAAAGAGCAATCCTGACGTGCGAGCTTCTGCAAGGCAAATTCAACTCATTTCACCCCATTTCCAATGGAAGAGTTGCTTTTCCATTTGTTTTTTTTAGGAGTCACTTCCCCTCCTCTCTGTTCACAGTGTGCGAGTCATTTGTGCGTAATGTGGGATTAGCTTCCTCTGACTCAAGGAGCTTGTTAGGTGCTGGCATTACAGTTTTCTTTGAGTTGCTAATCTGGTGGTGCTAATTAAGACTTGCAAAGACTGTTGCAATATTCTAATTATGGCAAGTACATGTTCCTTAAATCCATTTACTGTAGAACAAAGCAGGCTTTGCTATCCAGATTTCTTGGCACTACATTCACAGCAGTACACTGTTGCTTCCCCACATCGAAATTATTTAAAAAACTTAACCATTAGAAAGACAAAAGGAGGAAGAATTAGAGAGGGCAGCAGACACTAGATATCAGGGTAATCTTAACAACCCCTGCTCCTGGAAAAAGCATTTTTGCAACTACATGTAAAGCTACTGCACCTATTATAGGCACCCTCCAAACCACAGATGCTCCTAGGATGCCAGAGCACTTTCCTCTTACCCACATCCCTCTGCTCCAGCTCTGAGAGATGCCTGCAAGAGTTCAATCTGGGCCTTTCACTGCCATCTCACAAGGACACAATGAAAGAGGGAGCAGGTAGTGTCTGTCCCTTGGTGTTCCTCAAACACCTTTGTCGGGCTCTATGATTACACACATTTACATTACTTCCTCATTATGAAAAGCAAACTTTCTCTCGCCCTCCAGCACTCGCTGCTCTTTGCAGAAATGTAGTATTTTATACAGTATGCAACTTTGGCCTGGGTATTATTTACAGCAAGAATAAATTGGTCCTGCCTGGACCTTTGGAGGTTTGGCTCTCTAGCAGTTCAGACTCCCCTTATGTATCTCTATCACACAAATTTGCAATACACGGTCAATGCTCTGCCCAGATGGTTGGGTTCATATACATTTCCTAGGAGATATGGCTTCAAGGAGCAAAGTGTTCTTTCTTTTCATACCGAGATTTTATTAAACATTTCATTTAGCAATTTCTAGTTAAACTTAATGCTCCCAATCTAATATATTCCAAAGCCTCTGGTTTTCTTGCACATTCTGCTGAAAGGGGCAAATTCTCAACTAATGGTAGACGATTTTGTTTCAGCTCATGAACTTTTAACCATCTCTTTCATACCTTTTGCAGTCCTTTATAATCTGGTAGGATTCAGATGGCTTCACGGTAATTTTACGGGTTTTTTTGCCAAATATTATGCTTTCTTCTCAGCATAGCAAGGAACAAGGAAGCAAGAGAATGCAGATGGGACAGTCAACTTTATTCCCTATTTCCTTCACTGTAAGTTTGCATAACCCATTTCAGCTCACAGGTGTCAGAACATTTCTACAGTTCTCCCCACTCCAAACTGGGTTAAAAAAGAAACGTCTGAAAGGAACAAACTGAAAATCTGAAGAAAAAAAAATTCAGTGCATTCAAAACACTTGGTTTTTACTTCAGCTTCCCAATCACAAATTCACTTATATTTCAGAATGGAAAGCTCTCTTGAGGTCCAAATGCTCCCTTTCCATATGTGTTAGAACTAAAATAAAATCCACAACAGTGTGAAAACTAAAATGAAATGCAGTGCAAAGTGTATGGTTGGTGACACACCAAAGGGCTGGAAACCAGAGTCTGAGAAGATTGTGAGCTGATGTAAGTTTTTGTGGCATCCCTGCAAAGAAAAAGGGGAAGACAAGTTTGTGGAGCATCAAAACTTTTCATTCACTACGAAATAAAATCATCACCTGGCACACAGCTGTGGGTAAAGGATCAGCCATGGAGGTGAAGCTGTAGAGAGCGTTCCATTAAGAGAGCAATGAACTCATCTGGTTGACTAATGCCAGGACAAAAGGTAAATTGTTTCTAATGCTCTGATGCAGAGCTGTCAGAGGAAAAGGAAAAGTGTAAAACTCAATATCAGTAATGTGACCCCCCCACACTCCTCAGCACAGAACAAGGGACTCACAGAGAGCACTCTTCCTAAATGTCAAAGCTATTAAAATACTACATACAGCTAAGTATAAAGAAAGCCAGGTTAGTCAGGCGGCCACTCTACATATCTAATGACACTTGTCTTTTAATGTTACTCTTACTTCTGTCATTTACAGTGATGTCAGCCATGCTGTTTGGTGGAAGAAGAAAAAAAATAAAGAAAGGGGAAAACCATAAAAAACAAGAAAGTCCTTACACCTATTTCTATCACACAACGAATATTGATTTCTTTCTGATTTTCATAGAAATTTGACAGAGTCTTGTCAGTGCAAGATTGATTTCTCTGCTTCTGGGAATGGTAGGTTATCAATATAATTGCTACCATCAGTGCATTTTCACAATCCTTCCTGACATTTCTGCTCCAGTGGCAAATTAGTGCGATGTTGACTATTTCCTCACCTGAATCAGCTACCAATGCATGAGGATTTTATTTATTATTTTTTTCCTCCCACCGGTGGAAGAGACACACACCTACCCCAGCCCCAAAGCATCATCTTTTTATTATTGCTGAGCACTAAAGATGAGTTAACCAAAAGCCTAGATAGCATCATCAGAAAGATATATGGTTATTTCAGCAGGGGGTTTGATTTTGTGGCTTTTTTTCCAGGTAGCAATTCAGTGCATGTGCAAGTTGTACCTTCCTGTGAGAGCACAGGGAATTTAGTGAACCTTAAGGCTTATGTTGCATTGCTGCACTTCACAAGTAAATAAACAAGCAGCAGGGTCAGTCAGGTGCTGATCATGCAGATAAAACACGAATGTGTTGCAACCAGACCCAGGAGGTGTTGGGCAACTCCAGCCCCACAGGAGGTTTCAGATGCTCGTCGCCTTTCTGCATCAACCTACCAAAATGTGCTTAATCCCTTAACAGCTAATACCACTGTATAGTGGCTGGTGACACGCACCCTCCTGTTCCTCCAAACTCAATGTCCATCCCTCTTGCAGTCTTTTTAGCCAACTTGTTTCTCCAGCTTTAATTTTGTTGTAACTTGTAAATAAACTCTCCTCTCCCGTGGGGCTGCAAATAACAAATAATAGGATCCGCAGTTCTCCGAACAGGTCAGGCATGGGGCTCAACTTACCAACCTGTCCACAAGAGATCTTCCTGCATCACCGTTTCGTAAGCGTCGCACCCAGATTTTGGTCATCCTATGTACATTATGAGATGAGAAAGCAGGCTGGAAGAGTAAAAGCACTCATCCATGCATGAAGCAAACGCAAAACAGCTCCCTGAGGCTGAGCCAGCTATATTTATGACCTTCTTGCCAACTCCCCACCAAGAGAAAAGCACACCATAAGGGCTAATTGGGGACCCACTGAAGTCTCTGGGCTTTGGAGCAGACCTTTAATTCCCGCCATCACAGCTTACCCATGGCTTCCCTATATACAACCAGGTACCTTGGAAACATCACATCCCACAGTAGCAAAAGCCTCAGACTCTCACTTGAATTGAGCTTTGATTTGGCTCTCAAGTGCTAAAGGATTTAGGATCTCTGGTGAGGTAATAGCAGGAGCTTTACTTCTGTGATATCCAAGCCTTCACAGTAGCACATCCTCTGAAATACAGTAGGTCAGAAACCTTCCATATAAAAAAAAAAAAAAAAAAAAAAAAAAGTTGCTGTTCTTGTTCTCTTTTCAAACTTAGCATTTATTAAAGCAGAAGCTTTCTATGAGAGAATATCAGCTGGAGAACAAATGCTGTCCTGTTTTTAGGACAGCATTTCTAAATGAAGACCAGTGCTGACCCCCCTGAAAAAAAAGTCAGGACAGGCAGCTGAGTGGAAACACAACTTAAACATCAACTTGTTTTCTAAAGAGGCACCTGCGAGTAATGCGGTACCCCTATCCCTAGGATGCTCTAAATTCCAGTCCTATTTATGGAGACCTCCCTCCCTTGGGCCTCTGAACATTTATGTGTTTAGTTTTAATTACAGTGAAGTCAAACAAGCAAGCATTGAAAAGTCCATATCTTTCTTTTGGTTCATTGGAAGTTTGTTTCCAAGCCAAGCCCAGCTCTAAACTTCTGCCATTTATCTGCCTCCCACAGAGGCTTTCAGATGCCGCCAGCCAGCTCTGTCCCATTTGCAGCTGCAGGTATGCATTGCAGCATGCTGCGGAACGACACATTAGTAATTCATCTGACGATAATGGGACCAGCAGCAATAATACCCTTATTGTGGCTAACAGGAACTCACAAAGTCTTTGATAAAACTCTGTGCAGTTCTGTAAAGCACAAGTTTGCTGTAAATCTCTGTAATAGGTATAAAGGTGGCCTGAGCCAACTTAGATAATATAGTTTGCTGCCAGCCAGGGAGATGGGCTGAGCTGAAGCTGTACATAACACCAGGCCACCGTCCTAAGGTGTACACCACCTCCTAAGCTTTATTGCCAACACATAACCACAAATTATCTGCCCTGCATTCAGTAAGGAACGGTTGTTTGCATGGAGGAGGCTTATTTAAACATTAGCAGGGCTGCATACACAGCACTCCCAGCAGTGTATAAGGCTACAGAGACCTCTGCTCCTGAGAACTCATTTGGCAGCAGCGATGGCATTACAAGGTTAAACACAAATTCAGTTTTGCTGAACTCCTGACCTATCAAACATGAACTTACAACAGATAAATATGTACAACATAAACAAGTCAGAGGGATTATCAGGATTAGCCACAGTCTTCTCTGCTGCTGCCAATGTTATAGGCAATCCCTCATAATAGCAAGAGCAGCACATCATGAATGCATGGTACCTATAAACCACGTACACTTGATGAACAAATGCACTCACTATGAAATGTGAAAGATACGTATTAAAAGGATTTTGATATCTGCTCCTACCTCCTGCTTGCCAAAAGGAAAATATTGGAAACAGCACACGCCTGTGAATAGCATCGCAAGGTCAGCCACTGCCAGGCCCAGCTCAGAGCTGCAGCTGACAGACTGATTTCAGCATATGAATCTCTTTCAAGTGAAGCCTTGAACACCTTAAGTTATTCCTGTTAGCTGTCCAAAACGCTGAAGGCCTGCTCACTTAGGAAACACTTGCAGAAGTCTTCTGCATCTAGTTTGTGGTCTCTGAAAGACACTGTGGGTTGGGAGACCCCGGTCCCACTGCTTGGCAATTGACTGCTTTGTGCTCCAAACATGCCCATGGGAGCATCTCTCTCTAGGATGGAGAGGAAACACCAGAAGCAGCTACCAGCACTAGAGGTTAGTTTTGAACTAAAGAGATTTTGTTTGAGGGTGGTTTTGCTGTTGTTTTTTTTTTGTTTGGTTGTTTTTTCACCTAGAGAACTTGACAGTTTTTATTCCAATCCATTACAATATTTAACACATAAGACAGTTAAGCATCTCATATAGTATTTGGGTACCTCTGTAACGAGTGATTGTAGTCAATTAGAAAGAGCCTCATGCTCTGAAAGCTAGAGGGGTTTATCTTCTATAAAATAATATAGAATAAATGCTCTCCTATAATATATAGGTATGGACACACACATCTACACCCACTCACCCTTTATTTAACAAATAATGCCTCATTTATTAATATTCTACAGTAGTGAGGTCTGTCTAGTGAAGCATCAATACAACATTTCTCAAACAAAGTTCTTGTTCTGCTTGATCTATTTTGTAAATGTTTGGTAATCTATCTTGATACGCTCCTGTCTGTCAGGGGCTGCTATCTACTTCATGCTTTTGCTTGAAAAGGCAGACAGTGGCACTGTGAGATAGCTTCCTGGGACACTATAGCATTTCTTCCTTAATTATATATGAGAAGAGTTTCACTGATTTTGAAGGTGATGTGAAAAATGAATAATTAGAAGCAACATGAAGTATTTATGGTCAACATTTAACAGTACGTAAAGAAATAGCAATGCTTAACATGGACTAGAAATCTCCTATCTTCCTTTCCTGCACTAAGGATGAGTACAAGCTTTTCACCAAGGATTTAGTACTGCAAAATTACAAGACAACTTGCATGGAAACAGGTGGCTTCAGTTTTGAAATTTATTTCTGCTGTATGTACCTTTTTGGTGTAGTTTTTTTGAGGATTCCTTTTCCCTTAATAATTTTGGATTTTACAGGTCAAGTTAAATTTATTTCTTCAGCCACTTACTAAAAAGGAATGGTGTCAAATTTGATAGCCACATAACATGATTCACCATGGATATTTTCAGAGGAAAGACTTCAGGGAATTTCCTCTGTGAGGTTTGCTGTGGATTTTCCAAGATGCTGGCTGTCCATATACATTTTGCTTTCTCAGGGAAACCATAAAAAGTTGGGTGGTTTGGTTTTTTTTCCTATAAAGTTTTTAAAAACATGACAAGTCCCAAAATTCCTCTAAAATACCAAAACCTTTACCATATATCACTACTGCAAGACTATTGCTGAATAAAACCCCCTAGGAAAACCCATATAGTCATACACAAAGCTCCTGACATAGCATCATCTTCAAAAGCATTAGATGATATAATATTCGTGGTGTTTTCAGAAGCTTCTGGAGTAGCTAATCCTTCTAGCAGGTGATGTCCAGCACACCAGCTGTGGTCCCATAAAGACCTTTGTTTCTGACCGGACAACCTACAGTCAACAAAAGTAGCAATGTCCAAGGAAAACAACAACGATTAGAGAAAGAGACAAAAATAGATAAAGGGCAAAAGACATGGGGTAACAATGAGGCCTTCAGGAGGTAAGTCACTTCAGTCTCTTTCCTTCCCTCTTTGCCCTCTTCCCAGTTGCTGCAGGTACCTGCTCTGGCTGTCACTTCTGCATTTATTTTTAATTTACTTTAGTTGTTCCAAACCTCTCTTTTTTGACTAGGAAAGGTCAAATAACAGAAGTTGCTACCAGTGCTGTAACAGTGAGTTGTAGTTGGCCCCACATCAGGGCTGAGGTGACACCTTCCTCCTCTTTTCTGCCTGCTCATCCTGCAGGCAGTAGGGCCATGTCTGAGCCTAAGGCAGAGGGAACAACCTTCCTTCTGCTTAAGTGTTCCCCTTTCCCACCCTTCCACCCCCCATTTTTCCCTTGCTGCTCACTCTGAAATGGCCCATTTGCTTTAGGCTCTAAACTCTTGCGGTCCATCCTTGTATCTACCACCCTCCTTCAGGGTACTGGAAGCCTGCAGTCACGGAGGTGGGCGAGCAAGCTGTTCTTGCATGGACACACAATTGTGGCTGAAGAAGCTAATTCATGCACAAGCACCAGAAGCTGCACAAATAAAAGAGGCTTCTGAAATATCTGCTGACTTGAAAGCCGGTCACCTGCAGAGTGACAAAAGGAGTGGGGAGGACATGGGCACAGTTCCCTTAAGGAGCACTGCCAGGACAGGGGCATGCAGCCATGGCTGGGCTGAGCAGAGCAGCATTGGACTGACACAAGAAAGTCAGCAAATAAAAATAAGTGGCGTGGGAAACCTTATCTCACTTCCTGCTCCTCTGCTGTCCTTCAAACACATCAGGTAGTCAGCCTTGAAATCTCTCAAGGACCTTTGGGTTTGACCCATAAGAATTTAATTTGTTCACCTCAGGCTAATGTCTGCCTCCCAAAAATGAACACAGCAACACCCGTGACAGCAGGCTTGGCAGATGGACAGGACCCAGACAGAGATCCCACTGTGTGACTTCCCACTCTTAACATTCTTAACAATGGACTAAAGTCAAGTCCCTCAAAAAGCACCTACATCCCTCTGATCAAATGTGAAATGCAGATCCTGGCACTTCAGTGCACTGAGGGTTAGGTAGGATTAGAAAATCAAGCAGCAGAAATAGAAATTATTTCACTTGCCTTTTTCTTGCTATAACTTCAACTAAGACCAAATTTTAGAAAGTTGGAACTACCAAGCCAAGTTCTCTTACTTTCCAAGTCCTGTGTTTTCCATCCAGAGACATCCACCTAGCTTGTTTTCTGACACACAGATGGTAGTTATTAGTACATTAAAAGCATTCAAAATGAAAATACAGGTTAATCAGGTATTGGAGAGGTAGAGCAGAAGAGATGGACAGTCATTAAGATTTTGGGAAAGTTCAAACAGCATGGCTCTTTTTCAGTGAAGCAAGATCAGTCTTTGGAAATAACTCCTGTGTGTCTCAGGCCTGGGCACCTTGAAACAAGAGCGGTCAGTTCTCATTTCTGTTTGACCTTGAGATCATAATTGCTAAAGCAACATCAGTGTGTTTCTGTTAGTAATTGGCAGTCACTGAACTGAAGATTAAGCTTGCATGAAGACTGAATTACCACTCAAGTCTTATAATAAATTGGAAAAAATAGCTAACTAGCCTATATTACTACATGAGAACTAAAGGTTAAAAATGGCAACTTCTGCCCTTTGGGTTCATAAGTTACGTGATACACTGAAAATAGGATCAGTATTGACTTCAGAATGATACAGCCCACAGTGAAGACAGCAAAGACATTCCCCAAGTCCCTCTACTAATACAGGAGCTCTGTGGTTTTTTTGGTGTGTGTGTTTTATTTTATATGTTGTATAAAATACACAGTGCATAATGAAAAGATGCTTGAATACTTTGCATTGAGTTCCTTGCTAATTCTGCAGTTTTCTAAGGAATATTTCACAACAGTGGAAACTGAAGTTTCTGTAGTTATATTGATATATAACTCAAGAAATAGAAGAATCAGGCCAAGACATGGATATTTTTTGGATATTTTTTGTGGAATTGAAGTGCACCTCTGACATCGCTTTTACCTCCTCTTATGGAGGCAAGCCAGCTGTCACTGCACTAAAACCAAGGAAGCTGCTTGGGTAAGTCTAAAAGGAGAACCAATGGACTTCATCTGCTGTCTACTCAAATGCGTTTGTAGTTGCAAGCTATAATCTACCACAAATAGCCACATTTAAAGAATGCAATTACACGGAACAAAGCTGATGACTCCTTCAAAGCACAGAGATCATTAGAAAATGGTAACCAGTTGCAACCTATTATTTCTTTGCACCAGAGAAATAAATTGATTATGTGTCAGCTGATTTTCTCCACACACAAGCGTAGGTATGCTTATAAAAGCTACTCAAGCTTGCCAGCTCTAGCCCTGTTGTTCACACGGCAGGCATACAGAAGGAAAATGAGCTGGTCTGGGGATGCTGAGGACACCCTGAGAACTCCATTTTCTATTGCAGACACTAACATCCAGAATAGGTGAATACAAATTACAGCATCACTGGAGATGCACCACTTACTGCAGAAAAACAAGTTACTGTCCAGAGATAGGGCTGTCAAATGGCTTAACACACTACTCAAGCATTAAGTCCAAATCCAACCCAAAAATTTAAGACGATGGTTTCTGAAAGAGGCTGAACTTGGCACACCTTCATTTTTTGCCATCCTTTTTCACCAAAAATAATGCGGTAACACTGAAGGGTCTCCCTGCCATTTATTGTTCAGTTGAACCCTCATTGCAAAATGAAGTAAAAGGAGTTTACAAAAGATACTATCAATCAGGTGACTTCCTAGTCCTTTTCCTTTTTAATAATCAACCTGAAGTTTTCATCATACATCCAGCTCTACCAACAGAAGAGAACTTAAGCAGCTTGGACTAATTTCACAACGTTTTCAAGTGCAAAGGTTGGTGATATCACTGTAGTTTTCCAAAGAAAACAGAAAATAGTTTGTTTACACTCCAAATTTTACAGCATCCCAAAATAGCATGTTTGGGTGACTCTCAAACCTTAATACTTGGTAACTGAATTCTGAGCTTTTTGCTGCCATTATTCAAGTATCTGTTATTTACTAGGAAGCAGCTTTTCAATATATTGTAGCCAAAAATCACTCCAGTGTCTGTTCCCATGTAGTTCAGCTGTCCTCAGTGATGAAGGTGTTTTGTCATTTGGAAGGAAGGAAGTAATATTTACTGGATAGAAAATTTTCTGCCAAAGTTTTGGGTTTTTTCAGTCCCATTGTTAATTGTCAATACAAAAACAAATTACATCTTTTGTAATAATTTTTCCAATACTTCACATTCCAAGAAAATTAAATTCACTCCCCATTTTAGGGGGAGGTGAGGAAGGGAGGACAGAAATCTTCCAGTAGCAATTAAACTGGCTCAGCTTATCCCCAGACAAACTTCACATAGGCACCATTCATTTTAAAGAGTCTTCACTAAACCTGTGAAACTTTAAAAAGAAAAACTTTTGACTATGAATTGGAAGATCAAGTAGTTCACGTACAGTAAAAAAACCAAAACAAAACACGCAAACACCCTCAGAATCTCACATTAAATATAAACAGAGACAAAAAAATAACTCACACACACAAAAAAAAAGTCAGAATTGTCCCTTTAAATTCAGGTAAAACTTGGATTATTCCATGCAGCTCAAATTAACAAAGCCACAGGGTCACAGAGCTCTCCGGCAGCTTTTGGGTGATCCAAACAACCCTCAGGAGCCTCGGGCATTGTCAAGGCAGGTCACTGCCTCCGTGGCTGCTGGAGGAACCGTTCTCACAGGCTATCTTGGGCATCGCTCTGCCTGCAAAGCAGGTGCTGCTTATCTCTGGTGCAAGGCTCTGTCCAGAGCAATGACCTTGAAAAACAATTTTGTTGATCAATATCTGTTAGGGCTGAGATTAAGCAAGAGAATGTGCTGGTGGGGAGGCTGCAGAGAAGCTATCAGACTGGTAAAGACCATGGTTTTGTCATTTCTTTTGTCTTTTACTCTTTGATATTGACTGCTACAGCTATGCAACCAATTTAATCTTTTTACCTCTAGTTTTCACCACTTCCACATATAACAGCAGCAACACATAGTGATGGTCTATATATCAGTCTTTCAACATAGCTAAAAAGATGAAAGTCTAACAGGTTTATTGCACTAAGCTTGGCTTTGTATCCCAGCTGAGACACTCTTCAGAAACCAGGGAAGCAGTAATACTCCTAACTCGCATGCAGAGGGCTAAGCTACCACCTTAAAGAGGGACAAAACAGTTGCAAAATTCATAACAGGTATTTCAGAAATACCAAGAAAATCTTCTGCTTTCCCTCACCTATTCAGACAGAGGGGGTCTGTGTTTTGGGAACCTGGAAGTTCCCATTTAAAAGAGGCATTTAAAAGATCAGCTAACTTCCCTTTAACCAGCCCGCTTACTTGCCATAAGAGGTTAAAAACAGTCTCTCTTGGAGCAAACACTAAATTGCCCTTAGAATTCAGGGAAATATTTATTTTAGTTATACAGTATTCATTTCAAGCTTTTCAGACAAAGGAATTAAAACCAGAGGAAATTTTGCAGCAAGGAAAACTTAAAAAAAAAAAAAAGCATTGCTTTCTAAATAATTTTTTTAAATGCCCATTTTTTTTTTTATAAAATGGTTTGCTTGAAGTCTTCAAAGAACAAAATCAAATAAAGCAATGTTGGAGAAATGTATTTTCCAGATATCATGGTGGTATGGTCACAGCTTCATTACTGTCACAAAAGGCTTAATTGCAATAGATTTTTACCAGCTCTATCTACCTCTCACTTCCCATGCAGACAGCAGTGTCAGACATAAAATAAAATGGCTTCTCTTCAGGAAGTGTAATTAAATAAAATGGGAATATAACTAAGGAAATGAGCCCTTTAAGATTCATTTAAGAAACAGCACACTGGTGCTGGGAATGTACCAAGAACTGTAAATCCTGGCTGAAGAACAGGCATAGGAGCTTCCGGAGAGACTGTTGGAAGTCTCTTTTGTTCTGTAGGAAACAAGTGATTGACAAAGGCAAAGAGTTGGTAAATTTTTCTCCAGGAAGGAAAACCATTCTGTCTTTTGCCCCTACATTTCCAAAACATGCTGGTGGCCTTACTTTCACTACTGAATGTATTCTGTGTTATCCTGGTACAATTTTATTCTTTTTTTAAATCCTAAATTGCTCATGAAATGTTATAATAAGAATACTAATATCCGGATATATAAGCAGATTATTAGGTATTAATTGCTCCCTTCTCCAGGAAACAAGTGTCTTGGAAAAAGATAATTCCTTCCAGAAATACCAGGTTGAATTAGAGATGTTGCCAAGGCTTTGCCTGCTCTTAAATGACCCAAGACTCAAATTGACCATTGGCACTATTACAGATAAAAGAATAAGTGAATCCATGCTATATGCGAACAGAAACTACCTTAGGTACATTTTCATTCTTTCACCTTCTGAGTTAAGAGCCGAAACCTCTATTTATACAATCCTCCAGGGCATTTTTGTTCCTTCTACACTGAAATTGGGTTTTTTTTTTTCATGTTTAAGAACCATAATAACTCATAATACTGTACTGGTTATCTGTATGACTGGGATGGCTGTATTTTCTTACAGTTCCCACCCTGTGTAAGTACCCCTGGTTGCGTCTCTGAATCCTATAAAACCCCAGATTTCACAGCCAACCTAGAAATCTGTTCAGCAAGATCACTCTGAAAATAATTTTTATTTTTTTTAAATCTCTCTCCTTTAACAGTCAGCTTCCACAGTGACTTAGTAGAGACCAGGAGGGTCACCTTTACTGTATTTTAATTGTGACACCCATAATTATTGTGATTGCAAGAACCATAGCAGCAGTGATTGACCTATTATCTCAAACATGGAATGGGTTTCTTGCTTTGAGATGTGACCAAGTAGTTTGTACCTGTGGGTTTTCAGTGTACAGACAGACAGCGTCAGCTGTGACAGCACTGCACTGGGACAGAGAAAGCAACAGCTATGAACTGTTTCTAGCTGAAGGAAACGTGAGTCAAACCAAGATGAAGATAGGGCAATGACTCTTTATCCTGGCCCAGACAAGGAGGTTACAGGAGTTAACAAGCTATGGAGGTGGCATTTTAGTTTTTTGTTCTGAGCAGGAGATGGTTCCCAGCTCCAACTCCTCCATAATTAACCTTTACACCAGGGTAGGCATTTTATACATGCCTCAAACCAGAAGAATCTGGTGACTTTGGTAAGCAGGGGAGACAATACTGCAGAGGATAATTTACTGATATTCTTGAATGAACTTGTCATTATATTTGACTCTTCCTTCCATCAGAAACGCTGTTTTGTGGCCGGGGCAGTGAGTCTTCAGCAATAGGTGTCATTAAAGAAAAGAGGTTTCAATCCTCAGATTAGATACTTGTACGAATAAAAACATTTTGCCTAGGAACTGGAAACAAAGGGTCTACCCTAAACCCACAAATCATTTAAGATTTCAAATTAACAAAAAATCATTGAAAGGATCTAGACACATAGTTAGTGCCAACAGCTAAAAAGTTTGCAAGATATGCAAGGTAGGAAGGAGAAGAAGCTTTAAATCTAAGCAGCCTAAAAGGACAACAGAAACACTTTCTAGCTTTCTCAAATTTTCAACAACATCTGACAAAAATTCCTTCCACAAGAGACTGGTGAGGGACAGACGGGCTGCATGCCATTTTCTCTGCCTCGGTACCCTTGGTCACTCTTGACTCAGCAACGCAAAAGGAGGTGTGGTACAGAACCCAGCTGGAAACTCACAGGGATACAAAAGGTTCATTACCCTTGCGCACTCCTGAGGGGGGACCTCCATCTAGCAGTAAAACAGCATGTTCCTTTTTTCACTTTTGTCCTTTTACCTTTTCTTTTTAAAGGCATACAGATAAATGTCAACATAACAGTCACTGAAGTCATGCAAAACAAATCCATCTTTTCCCCAGTTATATGGGCTGATCTTTAGTTCAAAGTTGTGCAACTCAAACTTTCAGACTCTGGTTTGGGGTTTAAATACCGCACTGGGGAGAGCACAAAACGCTGCTGTTCCTTTGGGCTCCAGTCCTTAGCATGCATTCACATCATCTCTTTGGGAGAAGAGCTACCAACATCTGCTGTAAGAACTTTAACTAGACAGATGCACTTATACAGTTCCTTGCAAAAAAAACACTGCCACCACCACAAAGCCACCTGATTCTGGCTGGGCAAGTAACAGTAACTGGAAACCAATGCCTGCTTAAAACAGTTTTAGCTTTATCATGAACTTTACTGAAAAAAAAAAAGCGTTCAGAACATCACTCAAGAAGTGTGGAGAAATGTCATTACTCTCTCCAAAATACAGAGCAGCGCTGAGTGACAGGGCATGATTACATCCTTCCAGACAAGAACACAGAGAAAAGGGATTTGAGAAAGAAGCTGCCTCTGACAGAAAGACCAGCTCGGGTCTGAGCTGGCGAGTCCTTTGGACCATAAACCTCCAAAGGATCCACTGGTGCAAAGGATGGTAACTGAGCACAGGCAGAATATTTATGGGGTGGGAGATACCTACAGCCCGGAAAAGTCTGAGGATAAAGCAATGGACCACAGTGGTGTATAACTGGATTGAATAAGGAGGATCCCATCCTATAGTTTTGTTTGTTCTTCACTTATTCTTCACCAGCAGCTTTCTGCATAGATTTCAGGCCTGAGTTATGCATTACTGAGCCCACCAAAGAGCCATTTCCAGGAGTGCCTAACAACACAACAGGGGTGAACACGAGCCAGTGCAGCTCCCTCGGGACTGGGCTGCACTGGGGCAGGAGCAGAGCCAGCAGCTCAGACCCTCCCTGGGCTCTCGGCCACGCAGCTCTGCGGGCACTGAGGGGTCTCAGAGGCAGCTCCCCAACAAGCTATCAGGGAAGCCATAGCTGAGCAGGGCAACGCTCAGGTCTTGCTCTTTTTCCAGTCCCCTCCTCCCAAATTACCACACACCCCCCATGCAGTGGGGTTTATAAAAGAACAAGCCTGTGTAGGGGTGGTGGTGGGCAGGGGGGCAGACAAAAAGACCCCACACTGACCACTGTACCTTTTCAGAAGGGAAAAAACCACACTTCTTAAATCTATTCTCCTTTTGAAAGGGTCACAAAGGATGATCCAGTTGACATAATAAAGGTGCATTTTCAAGAATCATTTGAAGCTATTCCTCAAAAGTGCTTCTTAGTGCAACTCGGTTGTTAAGAGATACCAAGAGATCTTTTCTTGGACTGAGAATGGATTTATCTTTTAGCAACTTACATCTTTACACTTGACTAAAAGATAAAAACACAAAAGTGGAAACAATTGGTCAGTTTTCAAATGGAATGCACTCCAAGAGAAAAAAAAATTCCTAGCTTTCTCACCAAAAGAAGTCCTTATTTCAGTTTCCTACTTCAAAAATGAGAATATCCATTCTGAAGGTTTAGAGGAAAACGATGACTTTATACATAAAACCCCCTCATAGATACATCTCAAATATGAACAAAAGATTAATCTATTTTTGACAGAGGGAGGTATATATTAAATATACCATCAAACCATTTGTTTTTTATTATTTAGCATGAAAAGAAGAAAGACCTATTCTGCTGTATAGGAGTAAACATTTCAATTAAACTCCATTGGGATGTGTCAGAACACTTTCAAACATCCATATTTTAATAATGGATCAGTGATATATCAATTATTACGTACCAATAAT
The DNA here is from genome assembly GCA_002844005.1 of Limosa lapponica baueri. Taxonomy (NCBI): domain Eukaryota; kingdom Metazoa; phylum Chordata; class Aves; order Charadriiformes; family Scolopacidae; genus Limosa; species Limosa lapponica. The sequence goes on along the minus strand of KZ507844.1, from coordinate 20,440 downwards.
CCAATTAAAAATACACTCTGAATAAACAATCTGGCCCAACTCCAAATCTGCAAACTATTTAAACAATCTAATGGAAACATTAGGTGCCAGGATGCATACTTTGTTTTCTAATTAAGGTAGTATTTGGCTGACATAGAAGCAATTTACATGTAAAAGCCAAACAATTAAGAAGGTCTCACAACTAAGACTTACGCATTTCACACATGCAAATTGAGCTTCCCACTATAAAACAAATGCACGAATGCAAAGACGACTGAGTTACACTGCACGTGTACTTGCTAACACAGAGACTTGTACCGGACCTGTGACTTCATCTGCATCTTATAATTGCCTACAATAAAAATCTAAAAAGCAGAAAAAAATTAGAGGAGTTCAGTTATGGATGGTAGACGAAGATTCACACCATCCTTCCCTCCTCAAAAGATGACAGGAGCTGATTGCCCATCCTCTGTAGCAGGCTGAATACTAAAGCGTTCACAGATAGGATCAGTTTGGGATGCTCCAACACAGTTGCAATCTCTGCTGTGTCTGCAGGGCCAAAGACAGGTTCATGGTGCTTAAATGAGAGGCTGCAAGGAACACGAAACACGGAGGCTTGGTAGAAATCAGACCACAAATGCTTCTCTTCCAGGGGTGGGGAGGCAAGTGCCTGGGGCAGTGGGTGGTGAGCACCCAGGCATGAGCCAATCCTGCAGAATTTCAGCTGGGGCCAAGCCTCTGCTCAGGCACCCCCAAATTTCCAGCCCTGGACTCAGTTTACCAGCAGTGGTGTTCAAAATAAAGGGTACCGTGTGACGGCTGAGGAGAAAAAAATGAAAGAAAAGAAAAGAAAGCAGCAATTGCTATGTCTTGAAGCCTGACAGCTTCCTTAGCTTACCACTTCATCCAGCACTGACCCCATGCATTGCGTGGGGGCAGGTCTGTGCTCTGCTGCTGGCCAGGCGCCAGCAAGAGGCACCAGGGAAATACAGAAAAGCAGTGGGTACAGCAGGTAACAAAGCCAGCCTCAAGGATAAATATAGACCAACTTGAGAAATGTCCCTGCTTACACTGGTGATTATTTTCACATAAGTCTGCTAATATATTGCATTCAAAGGACAAAGTTTTAAATCTTTACCACCTAATCAGAATTATCCCCAGACATAGGAATTCGGAGTGGAGTACTCCAGGAAGGAAGACTTCTCATGTAGACAAATTCCAAAGGAGGGAGCAAGGACAATTAGAAAGCATTGATAAGCTCTCCTGGATAACCACAATTGGGACTGTTGAAGCACATGGGAAGGACAAAAGAAAAATACTAGTTAAAAATCTCATTTTCCTGGGGCAATAAGACAGACCTCCAGCTCCAGCAAACCTTACTTACCAAAAAGTCATTATCCACTTGCAACCTTGATAAGGTGTCATGTCTGATGTGTAGGAATATGGTACACCATCACATAGGGACGAGTTAAATGCTTCTCTTTCCCACTCCTTTTCTTTTCCTTCAATTATAACCAGATTGCTTTTTATTATTATTCTGGTTTGGAAATCTGAGAAAATTGCTAACTGTGCCTGTCACAGTGAAGAGGGGTCAAGCCTTGAGGTGACATAATTAGGCACTATGTGATGGATCACATTTCACAGAAAGTTATCCTTCTTTACACCAGCCGCAGCAATAGATCAAAACTTTTTGGTTCTCTGGGAAGTTGGAATTAGAAGAACAAATTATGATTTAGCCACGAAGATGACAGCCAGAAATACAAGATTCTGCTAGGCAGCAAGTAATGCCCTGGTATTGAGGCTGAGACCTTGTGATATTATTATTCTTCTTCATCTCACCAACAAAAAACTCACACAACCTACAAACAAACAACAAAAAATCCCAAACCATACAAACACACCCACCCCTGAAAACCTACATACCACATGTTTTACTGCAACCTTAAAGGTAAGCCAAAGAAACATTGCACATTTTGTCTCTTCCCCTCCAAGAAGAAAAAAAGACATTTCAAACCCACGTTACAGCAAAAATAAAAACCTACCTGAAGAGAATAAGAAAACATTCTAATTTCAAGTTTTTCAGGCAAGAAGGACCCTATTTTGTGACCAGTTCCTCAAAAATGCTTTCAGTTTGTCAGCCGGATTGATTCATTTACACAAGATAATTCTTCATGCTTTTAAAATTATTGCACTTTGAATGAGAGCTGTAACACAGCAAATACAGATAAAAATAAGTATTCCTTCTTACTTCCATTGCAAGAGGTAACACTGCCTTTGTGTTTACAAGCTAAGAAATATCATGTTTTTTAAAAAATCATGACAGCAGATGCTGCATGAATTACTGAACTAAATTAACTAAAAAAAGACTGAAAACTACAAACAACATTAGCATGAATAGAATATAAGCAAAATTTACTTGTAGTTTATTTAATAGTCTCTGCATTAATAGTTCCTGAAACATACTTCCTCTCTATATACAACATTAGGAGTGAAGTAGTATCTGTTTACAGTGCTGAAAGACTTCTGTATTGTTTTGATTTTGAACAACTGGATCTTCTCGTGGGACTTGAAGTCTATAACCCACAAAAGTGAGTTATATAGGATATCTAATAGAAGGCCAGCATAAGTAAATATTAAGCATTTGAAGATTTGATGAATCTGAAACCTTTTTACATTATAAGAATTCCATAAGTACACATTTATTTCGATATTATCTGTGGGACTGCAACAGAGAGGATCCTAGCAGATGACCAAAGACGCCACAGTATGAGGCTCTGCCCAGATGCAGAAGGAAGTGGCAGGTGCTTTGGGTGTTTCAGTTAATAACTGCAATTTAAAGTCCTCTTTTCAGTATTCTCCTCTCCTGGCAGGAGAACACAAAACTTGTTGTCTGATGTTTTTCAATTATTAAGATGGAAACACATTCAAAAATAATGAAAGTTTCAAAACTGATCAAAGTAAAAGGAAAAAAAACCCCACAAACCAAAAAATGTTCCACAAATATTAGGGTATGGGTTTGAATTAATCATCCAAAATAGCAAAAGAGCTTTGAAATCTCAATCCATGCATCTGACACGACACACAAAATAATGGTGAGCTGACTTCTACTTTGATCAGGGACTATCAAAGGGGTTCCATGGAGTTAAGCTTATAAATCCCACTGAAATTTAATAATTTGGAGACTTTAAATGTCTTAGACTCAAACATAGCATCAATTTTTACCTTTTTTTTTTTTCTTTTTGGCTGTCAGAAGACTTGAGCTATGTCTCTCTAGGGTTTGAAAAAACAAAGACAAGTGACATCTAAACATAATCAACATGTGCCACCATTCAATCTTTCAATAATGACTTAATAAAACCCTCATAACTAAAGCCAGGTGAGTAATTTAATGCTAATTATTTCCAATTAATTACTTCTTTCAAAAACAAAAGCAAAATGAAATTTTAATGTTTTTCTCTTTAATAACTATGACTACTTTTAATTTGCAACTCACTGAGTAGTCATTTTGACCTTTGCTGGTATTTGTGTAATACTGACTAGCTAATTTAAACACAAAATCCTATGCATTTCCCAACTAGATGAATTAGGGACCCTCATTTCCAATGTAAGCTTTGATCAAAATTCAATGCAAGAAAATTTTGAACAATATATTTAAATGCAAAAGAGCTCCAAAAGCATCAGAAACTTCAGTGGGACTTTTTTTAATTTTTTTTTTTTATTATTTTTTCTTAATACATTTTCGTTTTATCTGCTCATCAAATCCCACATATACAGAGGCTTTTGTCTTTGAGAAAATAAGCACTTTGTTCATGAGGAAAAAGCTAGAATTTTCCCTTAGGCTTTACTGAAATAGATTTAAAAAATAAATAAAATAAATTATATCTCCTCTTCTTAATTCCTGTTTATAACAGTTTATGGTCAAGCTAGACAGTCAAAGTCACAACCGTTGAAGTAAACCTGCTGCCAGCCCCAAAGCATCTCATCTTGGCTCCTGCCTCCCCCCCAGCAGCGATGCCACTCGAGGCACCAGCCAGCCCCCGTGGGTTGGCTACTCACACAGCCCTGATGGTGCAGCTGAACTTTCCGTTCCCCACCCTCAGGTAAAACTAAACCCCAAGATCTCAGTCAGTTGAAAAGCAGTGTAATTTCTGGCTACTGGAGCCACACCTTGTGCCTCCTTCCACCCACGCTGGATTTGCAAGCCAAGGCCAGTGCGCCACCAACCAAGTTTGTCTCCTCCATCACTCTCTCCTTTGACTCTCTGCTTATACACGAGTCCTGCTGAAGCTCCAGTCTGCCCCTGCCAAACAGAAGCTGCCTCCACCCAGGCGCTTTCCTCAATTCCCCTCCTCCCAGCTGGAGGACTGCTGCCGCCTTCTGCCATTCCTCCCTGAATGGCAGAGAAGGGTTTGCTTTTAACAAGCCACACAGGTAAAGGGATTAAGTGATAAAGAATAATTAAATTGGTGGCCTAATTTAACACTTTACATTTTGCATGCTTTCACTGTCTGCTGTTTGAGGTTTTAATAAAAGGTTTAATACACTTTTCATGGCAATTAATGCCGTGGAACTAAGCAGGCTTTATAACTAAAGGCCTGGGACCTGCCCAACAACTGCTTAACATCCAAGCTGGTGCTGTAAGATGCTTCTTTTACAACGTCATGGTTTCTCATGGCAGTGTGCCTTCACCACTTCAGGAGCTTTGCTCCAGGGCCAAAGCTGTTAACCTGCCCCACACTCCAATACTGTCTCTATTTTTGAGATCTCTCTCCTACGGCTCTGCTCCACCAGCGTTTTCTGGCTGTGATATTTCAGCCCTTAGAGGTGTACCTCATCCTCCAAATGCTACCAGGCAGAGCATGGGGGAGCCTTCACCTTCATTGCCCCCATGAACTGTGGCCAGACATTCCCTCCCATCCTACCTTAAACCCCTCTTGCTCTCCACAGGCCGGTGGTTTCTCTTTCTGACACCTTGGCAGTTTTTCAGGTGCTGTCTCAGAATAATCAAAGTTATTGCCTGCACCGGCCTTTGGAGCAGACCAGGGATGATCAGCAGCTGCACTGAGCTGTCAGGAGCTCAGTGACAGGTCTATGGATTAACACCCCAGTGCGTCAGGATGGCATGTATTTGCTGCATGCAAAAGATGAAATATCTACTTTCCAAAAAGCAGGGCTTGCTTTACCATAGACCTCTGCAGTGCCCAGAGCACCAATTTTTTCCTGTCGCTGAATGTAAACAAGCTACAGTCTGGAGTAAAATATGGTTTACTAAGCCACTGAATTGATAGAGCTTCATATTCCTCCATGGCAGATGTTACAAATATGCAGACAGACAGTCCTTATTGATCCAACTGGTTTGCAGAAACTCCATTTGAAAGCATATGTTTCTCTGCTTGACATTTTGACATGAAAGACAAGACAAAGCCAGGAATGCAAATGCACAAGAGGAAACTGATCTTGTGCTGTAAAAGCACATTTGCCCTGTCAAAGAGTCGGGTAAACGTTGCACAACTAATCACAGCCCGGAAGAGACGAGCAAGACGATCTACAGACACAGAACAGGAGGGGAAATCAAACAGCACAGACCTGAAACGGCAGCTCACAGCCTTATCTGCACAGCCTGATACAATTGCTATTAATTCTCTCCACGTGCCAGGATCGCTCTGACTCAAGTTTCCCCCTTTAGTATCACATGGATTTTAGGAAACTTTTATGCAAATAATGACAGTAACACCCAGCAACCTCTGCATCTGTGGTTCATATCCTGGTGGGTATTCATACTCTCACACAGAATTTTCCCCATTTTACTTCCAAGCCTCATCAACCCTTGTTGAGGGTTGAGTATTTTCTAACCCAGCGCCTTGCCTACACCATCAGGACTCCTCTCTGGAGGCCCTCACCCCCACCAGCTACCACCCCTGCTCTCCAGCGTGTGCCCACATCCCCTGTCCCCACAGCTTCCCCTCCCACCACCACTCCCATGCTCTCCTCTACCACCACTGCAGTGGGCACGAAATCCCCAGGAAGCTCGCAGATAATGCTGCCAGATGCCTCACTCCACACTCGCTTTGGAATCATCTCAGGGTCCTCCCAGGGTGCATACTAAGCTGTGGGCTCCACTGCCATGTTAGTGGTTGCTATACTGGAAGTTGAAATCTTTCATGACCATAATTATTCAAGCTGGTTTTAGAATCAAGAAAAATATTGCAATGTATTTTCCTGGCCAGCTCTTAAATCACAGCTGAAATGCAGGAACTACTCATTTTCAGCACCTTGTAACCGCTATACCTGCCTACAACCCAACACTCCCCAGGAGAGTTTCTCCTATCACACATTATCCACCCAGCAGCAACGACACAGCTGACACTGGAAAGCAGCACCCTGATGGATAGGCAAATCCCACAATGTAGCACACATGGACTCGTCCCTCTCCTTCACCGAAAGGACAATAACACCTGTCCCTTCTGCCAGGGGCAATGAGCAGCAACCAGGGCCGAGCCTGGGAATCCTTACTAATGTACTGAGATGGAAAACGGTCTGCAACTGCAGATAGAAGATTTTCACCGTCATCCCAGATTTATGGGCAAGAATTCTGTCTCAGGATGAAGAAGTAGTTCCCAAACCTAATCTCATCCCTATTTCCCTGTGCTGCTGGTGTGGCTACTGATGGCTGCGGGACGCTACACCATGTCATGAGCACTTGGCATGATGAGCCTGGGTGCGGGCCAGCACTACACCAGATGCTTGAGTTAAGTCCTTTAGATCTTTAACCAGTAAGTATACCCTCTGCAACAGATTAAAATCATAGGATGGTTAGAGTTGGAAGGGACCTTAAAGATCATCCAGTTCCAATGCCCCTGCCGTGGGCAGGGACACCTCCCATTAGAGCAGGTTGTTCAAAGCCCCATCCAGCCTGGCCTTGAACACCTCCAGGGATGGGGCATCCACAACTTCCCTGGGCAACCTGTTCCAGCGTCTCACCACCCTCACAGTAAAGAATTTCTTTCCGGTATCTAATCTAATTCTCCCCTCTTTCAGTTCAAAACCATTACCCCTTGTCCTATTGCTCTACTCCCTGATAAAGAGTTCCTCCCCATCTCTCCTGCCGGCCCCCTTTAGGTACTGGAAGGCTGCTATAAGGTCTCTCTGGAGCCTTCTCTTCTGCAGGCTGAACAATGCCAGCCCTCTCAACCTGTCTTCATAGGAGAGGTGCTCCAGCCCTCTGATCATTTTTGGGGCCTTTCACTGGGCCCTTTCCAACAGGTCCATGTCCTTCCTGTGCTTTTTACATAAGACATATGATGCTTTCTATATAAGACAGGGAAACATTTCCAGTGTCTGCTTAGATTTATTTGCAAATATGCATTTCAGCACTTTGGTGGGCTGGAATCTTTTACTTCTGGCAAGTATTTAATCTGATGGGATTGATCCAATATAAATCATATAAAAAGTACATTAAACAGAAGTCAAGTTTTTTCTGCTGATATATAGAAAAAAATACATAAATCTGGGATCTCTGTTCTTTACAGTTCATTGTCATGGTTGTATAGTCTTTTTTTCTTTTAGCTGCAATTCTCACCCAAAATGCTGGTCTCCTTTGTGCTATTACTTAAACACTTTGAATTCCATCAGAAAACAAATACGTACATTTTACAAGAGGGAAAAAAATTAAGAAGAAATTGAATTATAGAAAATCTCAAAAATATTTCCTTTAATGAATGAGTGACTTTTTAGAATCAGAGTCTAAAAGTAGTCTGATAATTAACTAAAACTGTTTTAAAACCTCTGGTTCCATATCCCTTCACACCCAGCTTCAGTTATGACATTAGAACAAAGCAATTAATAATGAAAAAAAAAACCCACAAACAGTCTTTGTCTTGAAAGCAACTTGGGGGCATATTGAGCTGTGATGTGTGATTTCCCACCTGGAAACATTTCAGATGATTTCTACAGTATAGTCAGTCACTTATAACATATTATTCAGAAATCATATTCTGTCCCAGCCAGTTATCCAAGCAGTGGAAGCTTTGGCAAGATGTGCAAACATTTTATTTTTTCTTCCCCCCCCCCCCCCCCAGCTACTTCCCATATCTGCGTCTGTCTACAATTATGAGGACTTATTTTCTCCCCTTTATGTTATATACAGAGCAAAACAAATAGAAACCTTGATACCCTCCAAACTACTGAGCTTTATAACTATAACAAACTGAACAGTTACTGAAAGATGAGACATCTTCTAATGAGACTTACAAGAAAAGGAATAAAGAAAGAACAACTTTCTTAAGGTGGTGTTCCATTTACAACATGACATGAAACTACTACCATCATTAATTGATTTCTAAGCAAGCTATGTGGTATCAATTTAAATGGTGAAAAAGAAAGCAATTGAAGTAACAGCCTATAAGTAGGCAGTCAAAAAAATATTAAAAAAAATCATTCTAATAAGCCTGACAGTAAACTTCACAGAAAATGAAGCTCAGTAAGAGACTGAAGCCTTACACATTACTTGCTTCTATTTTTAAGTACCTCATAAGCTTGGAGAGGCCACTTCTGTACTGTTCCCCTCCAAAACGAACACTAGCAAAGCAACATCCTTATCCAAGGATCCAGAGACGTCTGTAGCTGATACTGCTAAATCTTGACTTTTACCCAAAAGCAGAGAAATAGAGGTTTGTGGGTAGCTGAGTGAGGCTGATTTTTCCCAGCTGCAGACCTAAACAGCCATTAGGAGCGTTATTCAGCAAGTAGCCTACAGCTGTTTTAGGTGCAAATCACTGATTGAAGCTGATTTTCCCCAGCTGAGTGAGAATCACACCAAAAACCTGGCATTGCCAAACAAATAATTCCAACTCTTAAATAATATAACAACTGTTTCTGGTGGAACAAATGCTGGTTTTATTTGCTTCCTAAAAATTAAGAAAAATAATAGTTAATTGAGGTGACTGCTTGTATGATGGAATCTAGGCTACTCATACAAGTAATACAGCTTTGCAGGACATATGAGTTGTAACCACCCTTTTCTTCCTCCCCCTTCACCACATGTTCAATTTTACCTTTAATTTTGCTTCTCTTCAGTTTTCTTCTAACTTTCTCCTTGCCTTTCTCAGTGTTGTCAAAGGATGTGGATTCTTTGGGAAATTTCCAGTGGTGTAGCCTAATTGTGTTGTGTTTAGATCGATGTTATCCTTTAGCTGCTCACAACATAAGTTCAAGTCAGCAAATCAAAATAAAATAAAATAAAACAAAAAGATCTGAGCACTGTGGTTGCTGTACTGCCCAGTAACATGATTTCCTCTGAAAAGAATGCTCCACTTTCCACAAAACCAACAGCTTTTAACCTTTCTTAGGGGAGATGTATACCTAAATTTGAAGAGATTTTAAGAAAAAAATTCATTCTCTAAAGTACTTCAGCATACAATTTAAACTCAAATCCATGACAAGTGCTCAAAACAGTAATAAATGTTCCTCTTTCTGTTTCATTTTTGAGACTCTCAAAACATTTTCCTTTTCAGATCTATTGTTGAATACAAGTTTACGGGAAGCTCTCAAGCTCAATATTAAGAGCCAAATCCTTACCTACTGAAACTCAGTATGGTTGACCTTTTCACTAGAAGGATGCTGATTTACACAGGTGAGAACCCAGGTTTAAGTGTTTTATTCTATCAGCAGACTAAGAGAAAGTGAGTTGTTTTGCTGAGACTTCATCTACAGTGCGGCAATGATTATCAAAGCAAGGCAGATATCGGGAATTTCACTTTGCAAGACAAATATTGCACACGTGTAGTTGTAACTCAGCATAAAAACGTTCTATCAAGTTTCAACTCTGAAATAAAAAAGCACAATTACTCTTTTTTCCATTGCAATAGGAAAACATGACATACTAAGAAATAAGAGCAATGCATTCTTCAGATTGCAAGCAGATTGCCCGTGGATTGCAAGCAAATAGGAAAAACAGTTACATTTTTGTATGAAAATAAAGTCATTTCTAAACTAATGGATTGATAGAACAAGACGCCCTACAAGTGCTGTGCCACAGATGTCACTTTCGCAAAAGTTCATCAGCAAAGGAGCACGATAAAAGGAAGGTATAGGCACTCAATTTCCATTTCATGTACAACCACCTTTGCAGTGTAAACATCCTGGAGGAGCTGGAGTATTTGGGATCATACGTTATTCTCTTTTTTAAGTACACTCGGGGGAAGTTCTGTTTGAAAATCAAGGGCACAGTTTGGTCTTCAAAGTTTTCAGGAATTTCTGCAGTTTTCCTACTTCAACTTGCCAGATATTAAAAGTGAAGAGTCAAATCTGCAGATGGTGTAAATAAGCACAACTCTGTGAGATCTTTGAGCTTGCGCTCATTTACACCACATGGAAATTATATTTCTCACTTCCTCTGTGAATAACTGCGTATGTATATATATATGCATGAGTGTGTGGTTAATACATATTATATAGAAAGTGAATGCTTTGATCTGTCAAAATGAAGATATAAATATAAAACAGGAGACAGAATATGGAAATAATACATTCTGCATTTACTTTGAAAACTGAAAGCTACGGGGAAAGAAACATTGTTTATGTTCAAGGAGAACCCGGTGATTTGCTTAAATAATCTAAAACCAAACCACCATCACATGAAAGATTTAACAGCTTCCCGTCATGGCTGACAGGCTCAGGCTATGACTTGCTACCTTTTACATAAACAAATAATCACCAGACAGTGACAGATCCATTGTGGATTCATACTTTTATAGTATAGACCCTTACGCAGCAAAGCACTCAAGACAGTTAACTTTAAGCAACTGAATAGTCCCAGGGAGTTTTGTGAGCTCACTCACCTGCTTAAAATTAGCCATATATTTAATTTGAGACGTGCATTTTAACTCCATCATTAATCAGCAAAGCACTTCAACCTGTGCATAATGCAGCTGCTTTCTATAGGGCTTACACACATGCTTAAATACTTTTCAGTGAGGACTGTGTGGTTTGGTTCTTCAAGGTTTTGATCATCTTAGATATGGTCCTGCAGAGCATTCAAACAGGCCAGTCATATTCTATGCATAAGAATCAGTGAGATCCAACATTGTTTATAAGTTAAACCACACTTCCAAACTTTATAGCACATGGCAAGACTAAGCCAGGAGGAGAACACTGAATATGGAGAATGTTAAAGTTAATCCCCAAAATATACTGTATTCACAATTTATTCTACAAATGTAGTTCAGTTTAAATTATTCAGTACAGTGGCTTAGACTATAATAAGAAAAAGATCTAATATGTTTTGTGAAAACAACGATGCCTCAGTAAAGGAGGGTTTCAGTCCCCTGCTCTGAGCTTTGCTACAGCAAACAAATAGCATGCTTTGAGGGGAAACAGCAAGGGCGCAGCTCAGGCAACCTCTGACAAGCTTCTTTACTACAACATTGGTGCAGAGCCAGCAGCAGTGGCTACGCTGCCACGCACCGGCAGCTCACCACAGCTCTTCACCAGGTGGAAGGCAGGACGTGGCTGGGCAATTGCCTTGTGCTGCCGAGGTGGCTGAGTGAGCTGCTCACCCACCTGTGCTCCGGAGGATGTTCAGGATGAGGGGCAATGGACTCCCCACTCTGGTACTGCCAGGGAGGGAGCACTTGCTCCTGCCAAGCCCTAGTTTCCAGTTTGTACCCTTATAGCTACACAAGCATCTCCTTGCACCTCTTCTGCAGCATATTCCTCTGCAGCTGCTAAAATCTTAAATTGGTAATAAAAATGGAGGATTTTTCCAACGCAAATAGTTGCCTGCTTTCTCCTAAGAATCTTTACAGACACGTAGGTGTGCATAGTCTTTCTGCGCAGCTATTTCTGCTAAAACTCATTAGTGTATTCATGGAAGGTGGGGAAAAAATCAAGGGAAGAAATCTCTATTTTTTCCTGTGGCCATAGGTTCGTTAAGATAATGATAAGGAAAAGTATGAAGAAGGAAAAAAATCCCAAGCTGGTGTGGGCCAAGTCTCTAAATAGGATAAATCTAGTCAGCTGACTTCAGCATTATTCATTTTTAATTAGTTTGAAGCAAATAGTGCAATTTGTGCCAAGCTGCAAAATCACACTGTCTTCATGAAGAACCAGCCTGACAACAGAGACAAATTAATCCCTGCAAGAGTACTCCTTCTGTAAGCTCACCATCAATATTCCTCATTTAAAAAGTAGTATGCTGAGTATGCCCTTCCATTAGGCTGTTTTTGTATCACAGTTTGACTTTTCTTCCCTACTGCTTAAACTAGAAATGTAAAAATCTGGGGACTTCTATCATCCCATAAATATACCTGTCGTGTAATTATGCAAATCAAATTAGGAGCAGTCAATGGAATGTTTATTTATCAAAAGTCTGACCCACATTGCCTGCTGGCCTTCTTGGTCATGTGAATGTATTTCACATGGCCCTGCTGGCCATGTGAATGTATTTTTACCTCTGTTCAAACACAATTTTTCACCTTAATGCAGACAGTGATTTTGCTGCACTGAGATCTACAGCATTTTCCAAATAGCAGTGTTCTAATAAAGTGAGGAAATCCAGCTACAAAGGGAAATTACAACTTAGCTATGAGGATACATTTGAGAAGACACTAAATTATCCCAATTTTGAAAGATAGTGATGGTCCATTAGCAACAGTGGGCGGTGGTGGGCAGGGATCAGTTATATTGGGCATTCGAACTACTATTTGGGAAGGAAACTGTGTTTTGGTTTTGATTTTTTTTGTCATATGAAATTGCACCAGCAATATTTGCAGAAGGAGACGTTACATTCGCTATATGTGTTTCTCTATCTTTGTCCTCTGATTGTGTTTCAGAGACAAAAAAAAAGATGTTTTACAGCCATTTCTACCAAGACTATAAACATGGCCATTAAAATGTTTCTTTTTTACAAAATCAATGGGGAAAAAAGAAAACCTGTGCTTATAGTCATGAGCTTAGCCTTGTCATTCAGGGATATGACTTCACCAGAGTGTTGCATCCATTATGCAGCAAATTCCTTGAAATCTTAAAGAAAGAGATGGCACCAGAGGGCACAGTCACTGCAATACCATTATCTCCTGCCTGTTAAAGCTATTCCTTGCCTCATTCCTTTCAGCCATGGGTTCCTCCCCATTTTCAGTCATGTACACAAGACACAAAAAAATAGCTGATCAGTTTTTCTTAAAAGCTTTCCCCTTAACCTGAAACCTGTTGTTTATCAAAGCATTTATATATATAATATATGTCATACATATAATATATATTATATATATAACAAAACACAGAAGGTTAAATAAAAAGGGCCACACAGCACAGCAGACATGTAGAAACACAATTCAGTAATCCTGTGTTTAAACTTAGAAACTGTGTGGAAGTTTAAATTGTTGTTAGAAGGAAAAACGTCTCTTTTTATTTTCCTGTTTATTGTTTGTTGAATTTTAGTTGTAATTCACATTTTAAATATTTGTTACTGCTATGCTAATACCAGCTGTTAAATTAATTCTGTGAGTGAATTGCCATTTTGACTATAAAATACGGTTCTGGGGAAAGGAGAGATCTGAACATGGTGAACTTTTCCAGCAAGAAATGGGTAAACATTTTTCCTTAAAAAAATAACAGTAAGGGAATAAATGTTGAAATCCACAGAAAAAAAATGTACGGCCCTCAGTCCCAGTAACTGGTCTTCTTTGGCACTTGAGAACGATCACAAGTAGTTTGCCTTTTTATTCATATAGAACAAAATTTACAAAGTCATTCATACATTTTTGTTTGTTTTTTGTTTTGTTTTTTACTGACTTCGAAAATTGGGAATATTCAAAATACACTTTTACCCCACTTCATTCTTTCATTATTTACAGGTATATACAAGAAAAATGTAAGAGTTTGTTTTGTTTTTGTTTTTGTTTTTTTTTGTTTCTTTTAAATTTTGTATTAAAAAGCTCTGCTGGTTGTTTTACTGTTTGTTTTCATCATATGGATGTTCCATGCGAGGGCTCCATTGCTTCTGGAATGACTCCCCCCGGCACAGACTGAAATGACATTGGGATCGGGGTTTTCACAGGACTCTGACGAAATAGTCCTCCATTTGGCGACCTGTGTTTACACTGTATGGAGGGCATGGTGGCTGAGCTGCTCAGGGGCAGCGGCAGGTTGCTGCCGGAAGCAGCTGTGAGTGTCCTGCTGGCACCATGAGTTGTCTGTTCTGGTAAAAAGGTGGTGACAGAAAGTTGCGTGTTCTGGTATTCGCGTACCGGCTCCAGGGTCTGAGTTGGCTGCATGCCACCAATCTCCAAAGCTGAGATTTCAATGGACGCTGGAGAGATTTGCTTGTGGGCTATGTCTTCATCAATTAAACTGTTCATGCGTCTATGGACCTGCTCCAGGTTCACTTCTTTGTCCTAGGGAGGAAGAAACCAGAACAGTCAGTCCAAACGCAATCTAAAATCCCATCCGGCCCCACTCCACTTCCTCTGTGTGACAGGAGTTGCTGTTCATTCATTACACTGCTTCGATTTCATCTGTGTCTATGCAAAACCTCAAAGTCTGCCCATCTCCAGCCGAGAAACACATGCTGAAGAAAACACCAGTTCAATCTCAGCCTGCAAAAGCCCTTGATGCTGTCAATCCCATCTTCCTTGGGGGTAAACTGATGACTAGTTCAGCTAACAGGAGCTGGCACCAGGGACCAGCACATCCCACAAGCCCTTAGGTCACCTTGCACAAGCCCAGGAGAAAAAGCACATGGCAGGCAAACAAACGAGTTGGGACTCCAAACTCCAGTGAGCCATTTGCCACCTTGTAACCACAAGACAGCTCGCCATTGTCTCATCTAGTTACAATGCATTTTCTAAGGAACTGGTCAGTAAAACACTGTGCACAGCCTAGCTGACCCCAGGGTAGTTGTTTCTTGTGCCAAAATCTAGCGGCCAGGGGTTGTGGTGGTGGAGAAATCTTCCCTTCCAGCAGGAAGACCTGGGTCACCTATGTGGCACAGACTATAGACCTACTGGAACAGCACTAGAGACCTACTCTGGGATCCCTGGGGAGGGGACCACTCACTTGTGTTTTAAACATTTGTGTGACCAACTATAAGCTGCCTATCGTCTTGACATGTCATCTGCTAAAAGTCCGTCTGTGGTCACAGCTTTGGAAAGTAACAGTGGTCTTTAGAAAATGCATCACCGTTTTCTGAGAAGGAATTGCCTAAGGCTCCCAGAGTGGTTTCTTCAAAGGGCTTTTGAGACAACTTATTCAACACGTTTTAGCATCCATAAGGAAATGCAGCAGCAGAAGTTATTATTAAAACCTGAAGCAGCAAAAACCTACGATGGGCTGTGTATCACCTCAGTGTGGTGTTCCAGATACTCAAATTGGAAAGCAACAAAACTGGCAGGGTAAAGTTAACCACTTGGGATGTTGTATGACTGAATTTTAATAGCTAGCATTGTGTTGCCAGTAAAAAGGTATTATATTATATAATTTCTCTATATTTCATAAAGCACAGCTATGATCTGCAGTTGTAGTTATTTGGTGCAAGTGTAACATACAGCAGACTAGCAGAAAAGCATCTAGAAAAGCCCAGTAATCCTGGAACCAGAGAAATTCCTTGGTCTGACAGAAACCTGTAATTGCACCAGACAGCCAACAAGAGTCCAGCCTAAGCAGGACTACCTGAAACTTTTGTGTTCCGGTATTCCCTGATTGCCCACAGATCAATGTGTGCTTAAATGCTGGTGAAACCCAACACCAGCAGTCTTACAGAGGCTATGATTCATGCCAAAAATGAGGGTCTGGGAACAGAGAAGTCTGAGGTGCCTGCCACTGCCACCCACACCTCATGATCTTTTGCCACTGGTGTTCAGGTGGAGCACAGAGAATTACAGTATTATTCCGGTGGTATACACTGCTATGCAACTTGGCTTATACCTGTAAATTGACAAGTCAGCTCCAAAGCCCTTCATTCCAATCAATGTCAACTACAGATTTGATTCTAGCCTTCTGATTTAACACCACTTCTACATTACTCAAGAACCATTGGATTTGCTGATCTCTGCATGGATTTGGAAATGAATTAGTGTTACATGATGATGAACCCAAACCCGTGTCCTTAGCTTAGGCTAAATCCCTATTGATTTCAGCTGGACTACAGTTGTTCAACAATTACAGGTCTGAGCTGCACATTGCGCCCCCTTTGCTAATCTGTAAAAAATTAATTCCTATTTTATTTATATCACAAATCCAACAAACTCTTAATGAAGCTCCCAGAAACCTGGGGGATATCATCTCCCTCACCAGAGAAACAAACGATTTTTTTAAAAAAATACTGCTTTTTCAGCCAAATCCTCTAATAAGATAATTTTGAGAAAATCAATGGACAATAAATAAAAAAATAAACTTCTGTGGCAGAAAGGGACCACAAAATACTGGATCAGATAACCCCTGCAGCTGCGTTAAGTCCCTCTTGCCAACTGCCGTACCTGACCTTTCAGGCTCTTCATTCAGTAAGGTAGACAATGCACCAAGCTGACGATAACACTAGGGCTCTTTCATAAAATCTGTAGCTAGGTAAATTAAGGATTTGTGGTATAACAGGCCAGAGGATGACATGGACTTAATTCATAATTGTATTTATTTCTATTTCTTGTGGACTGGGGGCAAGTGTAAGAAGTGTCCTTATATTACGCCCTGTTGGGAGTAAGGGCGCGACCTCTATGGGTGGGTTCTTTTTGCCCAGACGTCTGGATGTGAACTGCTGTTTTTCTCAGCTGTCTGCCAATGAAAGCTTGCTGCAAATTTCTGCTTAGCCACAAACTGCCACAGCATATGACTATATCTTGTCTAAGGAAGGTAACTCCCAGAAGCGCCTTATACAATGTTTCTCTAGGTACCCTGTATTATTTCTTTTCTCAAAAATGCTCCTAGCTCTGATTTAGACTCCTAGGTTGGCATTCTGGTTAATTGGCACCCCCATGCTTGCTAAGCCTTTACTACAAAATAAGAAAAAAGTAGAGAACTCAGGTTAGAACTGAGCAAATACTAGAACAAATTTTCCTAAATAAGACTTTGGAGAAATGTTCGTGACTCATTTGCATTTTTCTGAGCTTTTGCCAAATGCTAATGCTTTCTTCAGATCATTTCAAGTGAAAATATACATCAACATTTTATTTGTATTTTTTGATTGCAAGCACATCCTCAGTGCATTCCATCCTGCTTTGCTACGGGAACAAATACCATGTGATTGGGTAATAGCCAAGCCAGAGGGAAAGGTAGAGTTTCAGTATTCGCAAAATGCAGTTATTAAGCGTTTGCAGAGGAAAAATACAATTGTGAATGAAACGTGCTCTTCATTTGGAGCATTTGTGCACAAAAGGTTATAAAATTCAAAGGAGGAATTAACCCCGGTAATATATTTAGCTTAGCTCTTCTAAGATGTAAACGTGGAGGGCCACAGATAGGATGCTCTTAACAGACATCGCCTGGTCCAAACCACAGGGGTTGTTAAGGACCTCATCATTTGGAAAGTTTCCCTCCGCTAGCCTAACAGGATTACCCTCTTCTACTATGCACAGCCCAGCCCTGGGACAGCATTCCTCAGAAAATGGTAGATTTGCAGTTGCTTGTATTTCAAAATATAAACTTATCTTTCACTGTGCTAAAGTTTTCATTATCAAGGAAAAGAAAAACAGAATTTCTGCACACAGACATCACATTTTATCTACAACAGGAAATGAAGTAAGTAGGGAAGTAAATGCTTGGAATTTTTTTTTAGGAGGTAGGGGTGGGGATTTCATTTGCCTACTTCTAACTCTTTTTTTTAGCATTAAGGACAACTTTCTGGCCTTATTATGATCAGAGAAAACTTTTTAAAGGCTTCCAAGAGCCCAGAAGTTCACATTATTCCTTTTTTGTTGTTGTTAAGATAAAATGTTTGTAAAGGTTAAGGAAAACAACTCCGTCTCTGAGGAATAATAAAATCACATTTTTAAAGGTTCTCCCCTTTTCGTTGTCTTATTAGATGATGAGCAGCTAAATAACTAAATGTCAAGCTTCATATGAAACTATCTTAATGCTGAATGAAAGCTTTTTCAAATGCTTTAAAAAGCCCCTAAGATAAAAATTAGAAAACCTAGAAAAGATTATCTTGTTATTACATACTAGAAGACTGCCTTGAATCCCAGGATTTTCAGAACTGAAAGTTTTGGGATAGCTTTATTTGACAAGTCAAGATTTCAGAATTTGTAAATTCTGTAAACCTGTTCTTTATTTTCCTTGACTTTTCTCCTGGAAAATTCAGTAAACTCATGTTCCTGAAAAGTAATAAGGTAAATGGAAAAAAGGGTTAAATGGCAATAAAGCCAGAAAAAACAAATCTTAAAAGTTATGATGTTTTCTCCCTTTTCAGCTCAGTGTTCTCCTTTATTTTTAGTTCTATAATTCTCATTAAATATGAGCCATTTGTTATAATTTTAAGCACTGAGTTAGCTTGCCTTTTTTTTTCATTTCCTGAGGCTTTGTCACCTTAATTGTGAAATGGTAATGTAGCATTGCAAAAAATTTTCAAGCTTTCTGATGCTGTAACTGCTTTCTATTTTTGCATTTGTCTATGACAAAAATTAAAGAATTAAATTCAATAAATTACTATAAATTAATAAATTGAGGCTTGGAGCCAGGGAATGGCAGAGGCAGCAGACCTGGCATCTGGATGGAAAACCCAAGAACCATAGTGGAGTTTGGCGTGCCAGTTTTCTAGCACAGAGACTTTCCTTGCCCAAAGGAGAGCCCCTCGAGGAAGCCTTACTGCTTCTCTTCAAAAGGTTTCTGGCTCCAGCTCCCCTTAGCTCCAGTTAAGTCTCTTCAAGAGCTGAATGAATGAGCTCCAAACTTAATACTTCAGTGTCTGTGAAAGACACGTTATCAAAGGTTTATACTCTTTTTTTTTGTACTTAATATGCAAAACAGTTAATATTATAAACATGTCACATCACAGATGGTTCATGCCAATTCAACTTCACTTTTTATATATAGCTACATTGGATAAATGTATATGCTTGTGTTGCCAGAAGGAGATCAAATATTTTTCCTTTGCTACCTTCATAATTCTATTTTCAATATTAATATTGTACTCCAAATAGATCAGTTGAAGAAATTAATCGGTGAAGGGAACAAAAAATATCATGTGTAAGGAAAATTAATTATAAACACAGGCTTATCCTCCTCAAGCTTAAGGAAAACAGCTAGCCAAATATTGCTTCTGATCAGGAAATGATCTTATTCATAAATACCAATTTAAATGTCATTCTTCCCCAATCAGTTTGAGTTCTGGAAGGGCAAATGAAGGGCATGTTTCTGATACATCCCAAGCACTTGCTCATGAGCCACAGGTTCAATGGCCTGTGACTGACAGCAGGAGCACACCGTGGCAACTGCTGGCATCAATGTGAAAGATGCTCACCAGAACTACCTGGGAATGACTACCCCTGCATGACTGCACCTGCAAGAACCTATGACTGCCTTTCAGGACTAACCAAGTTTGGTCTTATGTGGAGAGAAATTATGGCAAGATATAAATGCAGACAGGATGATTTACAAAGTAATAAATATTTTTTCCTAGCTTATTTTTCTGTGACTTTTGACAGTGGGCTCTAATAAAAGCACGTGGGCAGTCAGATTGAAAGAATATGAAACTACTTGGGAGGTTTGGAGTCAGTTCACATTACCAGATTTGACAGATATCTCGCTGAGTGTTGGAAAGGAGCTCCCTGATGATGTTTTCAAGAAATTGCCTACATCACTCTAAACACAATTAATACAAAGGTAATACTGTTCAGCTGCCAGGCTTGCAACAGTTGGAATTTTCCAAAGGGAAGATTTTTGAGAAAAATTTTTTTACTAATGACACTAATGTGGCTTCTTGGTCTTACTCATGATTTCTCTGATCTTATCACAAAGTTCAAGAGAAGCCACTCAAAGAGATAAAAACGTTGCAAGCTGATGAAGAAGTTTCAGTAAGGCAAAAAAGGGAGGCAAATGCCTGGAAAGGGAGGCCAAATGTCTGCAGAAATTTGATGCTAAAACTATGCCAAAACTGTGGTAAGTTGCATCTGCATCCCCCACATGCAAATGAAATCACACTAGACTAGAGGAGAAGAAAAAGACTGATGGTCCTGACCCTAAATATCAAGCACTAAAAATTCAGAAACATAGCCAATATGGGCAGACAGGCACATACACTGAGGGGCTATCATGAATGTGTCAATACCTCCCGGTCAGATGCTGATAACTGTGCCAAGTATTAAAAGCTTGCTAATGCTATTCTTAATAAGCCTCAGGAGATATGCAGAATATAATGGTTTTAAAGTAATATAGTCTTAATCATCAATCATGGCACACTTCTATTTTGTTTGTTTGTTCCTGTCAATATGAAGATGACAATATGAAGGATTATCTTTCAGTGAGAGAATGAAAC
>KZ507843.1:60134-72577 GCA_002844005.1 Limosa lapponica baueri | reverse complement strand
AGAATTATAGGTTCCTATGCCTGAGATTGAGAACTGCAGTCAGGTTTTGTATGGAGAAAGCATTCAAAATCAAGAGCACTGAACAAGAAATGTAGGAAAAAAAAAATTTAGGCTGAAACACAAGAGAAGAAGCTTTCTCGCTGGATTTTAAAATCTTGGAGGTTTATACAATTTCTTGTCATAATTGGCAGTCTCCTGCCATCAGTACAAATGCACTTTGCTTTATTTCTTTAAGTCAACAAAGCACCAGAACTCACAAAGGTTAATGCAGTTTCTATTCCTGAGAAAAATTTATAATGTACTATTCCAAAGGCAGACTGATGAAGTGGGGAAGTGGTTGTGAATTTGCAGTGACTGACAAGCTGGAGAAATAAAGAATTTGACAATTTTATGTATTATAGAAATGTATAGAAAAGCATTTATGCCAGCTTTAGGGTGCAACTGACGTACCCCAATGAGCATCTTCTTTGGACCATTTTAAACCTGTCTATTCAAGACCTGACTATTCTGATTAGGAAATATTTCACCTGTACTTTGATCAGGAATGTATGGATGTAGAGACCGCACACACAAATTCACCAGTTCATTTTGATTTTCAGATCAGGCTGTTTGTGACCACAGTTTTGGGCTGTAGGTTTTTTTTTTTTTTAAGGGAGGGAAACTCAGAAATCAGCAGAATGTGTCACAAGTGACATGACTTGTTCTAGCAATTTCTTGATTTCTCCCTTCCCCATCCCAAGATCTTGGGAGGGAACATAGCCAAGACAGATGATCCCAACTGACCAAAGGGATATTCCACACCGTACAATGTCTGCTCAGCAGTAAAAACTAGGAGAAAGAAGTGAGAGTGGGAATTCATTTTTTCCAATGGTTGTCTTCTAGGGCAACCACTACACATACTGAAACCCTGCTTCCCAGGAAATGGCTAGACATTTCCTGCTGATGTGAAGCAAAGAATAAATCTTTTGTTTTCCTTTGCTTCCACATGCAGCCTTCACTTTTGCTTTATTAAACTGCCTTTATCTTGACCCACGAGGCTTTTTTCTGTCTTATTCTCTCCCCACACACACATCCTGATCAGGAGGGGTGTGATAGAGGGGCTTGGTGGGAACCGTGTCCAGCCAAGGTCAACCCACTACAAAGCCACAAGCCCGTATTTTTGTAAGTGCCTTACAAATCCCACAGAGGAGTGGTGCTTTCCAAAATTAACATATACTCTAGGAGGCTTTAACAGAAGGAGTCTGGTTTTGTCCCCACTTTATATATAGGGAACTGGGCAAAGAAGCAGTAAAGCCTGAGTATAATCTTAAAAGGCATTTAGACATGTCTATTCATGTTGAAATAAGTTTTGTGCCTAAGGAAGGGAGCGCAAACTCCTTGATCAAGTAATACAAGGTTAGTATTAAATCAGATTTTATCAAAAATCCCACAACCTATTCTTTACCTATAGATTCTGACCTATTGACATTACCAGGGTCCACACAGGCCAGCGGACTGGTAATAGGTTCAAATTAAAACTTTTTTCAATAACCACTGGTTTGGAAACACCCTTAGATCAAACTATCTCTCACAGCTCTTTACAGATTCCTAGTGTCATCCAGAGGTCTAAAGATCACCTGTAGGTTGTCTGTACCAACCCAGTAAAAAGAAGCAGTTGGAAATCCACTTTAAAAATATAACCAACCTTTGTCTCTAACTGTTACACATCTCTGGAACAGCCTAAGTAACCAAACCATGCAAGTAGTCCTGGTCCTTAACACTTAGAACATCAAAAGCCAAACTTCTTCGTTGTTAGTTTTCTTACATGCTTTTCACATCAACTGTTTCTTATGTTATCTGCAAAGGGCTAACTCCTCAAGCTCTGTCTTAGTTGTTATGGACTTGGAAACATTCCTAGGACCTGATTATTTCAGTAGTAAGCAGAACCTTAATTGAAGACCTCAGTGTACAGCTGAAGATAGGTGTGTTCTTCAAGCCAGGACTGAAAGCAAGTACCTTACAAGAATGGCATCCCCGGAGTTAGGAAGCCAGAGCCCCCTGAAAGCCTGGATATAGAAACTGATTGTTCCATTCATTCTAAATCTGCTCACATGGAATTTGACTGGGTGATGAGCTGAGCAACAGGACCGGCAAAAAGCTAAAGTAATTGTTTTAGCCAGCACCACCCAACTAGCATTGTCTGATTGCAAATAAGGCCTTAAAATGGCTCAGCCAAACAAAGTAGTAAGTGATCATCTAGGTTCCCTTGCTCACAAAAGGTTAGTTCATATTTTATAGTCCTGAACTACAAAATTTTTCAAGAGTGCAATAGTTTTGAGAGAAGTCTTGAAAATTCTCACATGTAATTCTTTTGCATGGTTTAGCACTTCTTCATAAGGGACTATTTATAAATATTTAGGCAAGTTTGGAGTCACCATCTTCCAGCCCTGTGGAAACCCTTCTCCCTTGCATTCTTGGTCAGGCTATAATTAAGGTGTTTCAGAAAGGTTGACTACATTTTTATTGGCCCAAAACCAAAACAGGGATGCTTCTGAAATTGTTTTGATCCCAATAAAGGAAAAATTGAGGAGTCAGTAGTCTAATGTGGACAGTGCTGATGGAATCATAAAACGAATGTTATAGCTGTATCATTTCCTGGAAATAGAGAGGAGACCAAACTGAGAAATGAAATTGTCGTTCTGCAACCCCTCCCCCCACCCCCCCAAAAAAAAGAAAAATTAAAATAACCGTTTGTCAAATGCTGGATGAAACTCTCAAAGGAAGACAAGGGATTTAGAAGATTTACTCCAAAGTTTCCAAATGGTTCAGTGCATAAGCAATACATTTGTTGCCTGGATGGGTGCAAAATACTTTATCACTCCTTTGTAGTAGATCCTGCTCAATAGAGCTGATAAAATCAGTAAATTAATCTGATTAATCAGACCTTCTTTTTTGTTGGTCAATGATTCCTTAATATATTTTTATTCCTTATTTTATTAGTTCAAACTGGTCTTCACAAATATCTCACTGGCTTCACATTTCATTTATTCTGGGTAAAATTGACAATTCTCCAGCACAAGATCTGACCACCGGTCAAACTCCAGTAACGCCAGGAGTCTTGTGCTGTACAGCTGGTCATTCAAATCACACAGGGTTTATTGTGGCTTTTTTCTGCTCCACACCATTTGATTATAATTTTCAGAGGAGGACAACAAGTGTAAGATATTCCATTTTCATCAATGCCCAAATTCATATACAAACATGAGTATACACAGCAACAGCAATTATTCACCAAATGGGTAAACAAGAATACATTTGCAACCCTTTCTGTGAGCATTGGGAGGAAAAATACTCAGTAAACATAAGCAAAACCAGAATAAATTCAGAATTAAAACTAATGATACATATCATTATTAAGTATATACATGTACTTTATTAAAATTATCTGGAACAATACTAATTACTAATCAGTTATTCGAGATCACATGCATGCACACTGTAAATCCCTCAATAAAAAATTGTCATTATATTTGCCCACAACTAATAGTCATTCCTTTTTTAATATATCTCCCAATTTTGAAAGCCTGGAGTAGTACTATTAATAATATTATTAATAAAATATCCTGACTATTTTAATATCATTAATAAAATATATAAAGGATTTATGAATAAGATTTTTGAGAGTCCACATGCATCCATTAAGAGTCACCAATGACAATGTATGATTCTATTACATTCTGTTCAGCTCCAATAGATAATCTCTTTTTCAAGTAACCTGTAATTCAGAAATTTCAATTGAAATTTCAATAGAATTAATTATTTACCAGATATTTAAAATTACATGGCAGTTAGCAATATATTAGCAATTACTGGGTCTGTGAAATATCATGACTGATACTTAATGGTGACCAAGTGTTTCTAATTCTCTTTATGTGTTATTTCCTTCTAATATTTTCTAATAAAGCTAACCTGTCATCACATCTGCAATAGAGCTAGGTCCATTTCCATTATCCAGACAGAACTAGGACGACCTCAAAACTTTATCCTCAACTCTCCATTAACTAAAACACTTTCCCAAGGCAGTCAGGAACAAATTCAAAACCATGAGCCATTAGGCCACTGACAGCTATTTTGAATATATTTTAAAGAATAGCGAGTAAATACACATTCTTCCCCATACTGAAAGGGATCAGGTCATTAACTAAGATTTAGATGCAATGTTATTCTAACATCATTTGCCAGAAGCACTTTGCAGCACTTCATAGTGAGAGTAGGGGAAAATATAAAACAAAAATGTCTCTCCTGAATAAGTCTCACAGTAAATTTGGGACATAATCTGGCATGTGCATTGTAGAGATATTAAGGCATTTGAAAAGTCTCCTTAACAACAAAGGCCTTTATATTCTCATTGACCATGGAAAAAATCCCATTAAGATTTCCTTCAGCTCAGAGCTTCACGTGCCACAGAAGGCCTAAAATTGATATTTCCTTCCAAGAGGTGATCTCCAGACAAAGGTAGTTCATGGGTAAGTAGTTATTCATGGAAACCTCCACAACTACATTATTAATCTAAGATCTTGACTTAGAGTCCGTTCTCCTCTACAATCTCTACAGGAAAAACCTGACTACTTGCTTGAAGTCACAAGTTTGATCAACCCAGACCTGAACTCTGCTGTAATCTCAGCTTTTAAACTGTCAGCTTCGGAATGAGGAGGTAAGAAAAATCACTGAATACAGATAGATCTCTAGTTCCATCTCACAATTCCTCTTTAAAAGTTAGAAATGATGAGATACCTGAGGAAGAAAGGATCCTAACATCGCTCATCACAACAAACTGTTGGACATGCATCTGTGTTCACACACACAGGTGCACATGAACACTCTGGAGAAAGCAGATACAATGCAAATAATGAAAGGTAGGAGAAGGTTTCTTGTGGGAATGTTTGCTTAATGACAAGGCAAGCCTAAATGTTCAGATGTTTCAATGGATCCTATTGTTAATTATGCAATATTGACACGACCTTAGCAAAGTAAGGGCTAATGGCCTCTGTTATCGCTGGCTGCAATGGACATTCTTCTCAGGAGGTATTATTCTGAGTCTATTTTGCTTTTTCCTCCATGTGCATTCTATTGAGATTGAAGGCATTTAGCTAATTCATTGTTCCAATGTTTATTGATACTTCCCTCCTCCCACATACTTCACAAAATTAAAAACATCATACAGGTCCTCAGAACCCAAAATTCAATTAAAAGAGGTAATCAATTCAATACAGCTATTCTTACTGCTTAACACATCCTAACACATGTAATGGAGAAATTAAACTATAAACAAACAATTATCCACCACAAACAACTAAGGAAAAATGGTACATACATTCATTTTGTTTCTTGTAGCGGGATGACTGAACTGCTATGTTATGGGAGATTTGTTTTACTTTCTACTGATTATAGGATGTGTCACTGTAATACAGATGACACATTTAGCTGGCCAGCTTTACAAATTAGGATAATGGAGTAAGTTGGTTGAACAAGCCTGAACTATACAAATAGATGACAATATTTTATCTGGATGGATTTCTGTCAGCTAATGAATTGACCTTAGCATAGCTAAAATATAAAAACAGAGAAGTCTGGATACTCTGAATTCTTACAAGAAAGATAAGGAGGCATTTTTAAAACCCTGATGATCGCAACTCAAGGAAGCTTAATTGCAACATTAAGTTTAATATATTAACAGAGAAAAATGTTAAACATCTCCTACAGGAAAAAGGAGATCAATACCTCATTCTGGCAATTAATTCACGGTGTTATTGACTTTTGCTAAAAATCATTCACCTGTAATGAGGAAAAAAAGATGCAAAATGGATATTTACAGAGCCAGAATCTAGATAGTGTGAATGAATATGTATGAATGAATAACTGTAAACAAAACAGTTTGCAACATATTTAACTGAAGTAGCCTGAGACACCTCTTGAGAGAGGTTCTTGAGGAAAGTTCTCTGGATCTCCCTCATCTCCTGAATCTGCTCACAAGAAGTGATTCTTTTTCCTTCCAGGGAATTCAGGTAGCTCTCATTGCAGCAATTTGTGTAGTCCTTTCATTCCCAGACTGCCTGCACACCTGCTATCCCAACAGGAGTTAAAACCGCAACTTCATACACTACCTTTAGAAATTATGTTTCACAGGGCCTATGCTGGGACTGGGCCCGGCAATAAACTACACAATAGGGCCATCTTCTCCAGTGAGCAATTTGTTCCCTCTTATCTCACCATCTGGCATATCCATAGGAGTTGCCTCTGCTACAAGGTTACCATTACCTCTGCCAATGACAGTTTGGACAGCTTAGTATATGAACTCCTTTCTCTCTTCAACAGCTGCTTGGAGGGCACGTAACCCTTCTTTTCAGGTTGAACCAAGCTGCCGCTAACTGAAGATCCTACAAATTCTTGCCTCCGTAACATTTGGGGTGAAGAACTGGCTTCCTTTTACAAAACGTCCCTGCCAAACAGATGAAGACAGTGCCGACACAGAAATACCGGCACAGCGCATCACATGCAGGACCTTCCACACATGCCATGCCTCAGAAGTGTACGGGCCAGCTCGAAAGTGGAACAAATGACAAGGGGTACAGGATACAATTGACAGGACAAGGGGTAATGGTTTTAAATTGGAAGAGGGGAGATTTAGATTAGAAACCAGAAAGAAATTCTTTACTGTGAGGGTAGTGAAGCACTGGAACAGGTTGGCCAGAGAAGTTGCGGATGCCCCATCCCTGGAGGTGTTCAAGGCCAGGCTGGATGGGGTTTTGAGCAACCTGGTCTGGTGGGAGGTGTCACTGCCCACAGCAGAGGGGTTGGAACTCGATGATCTTTAAGGTCCCTTCCAACTCTAACCATTCTATGATTCTATGAAATTTAAATCACAGACATTGGAAAGGGGTCTCTGATTTGCTCCTGTTCTGAAGACATTGCAATTCTAACCTTGGCTTCTGTGCTCTTCCTTCTCTTTGTCCAAGGACTATTTCACCCGAAGCCCACAAAAGGCAACATAAAATTTTCTGTTGCTGTAAATGGGCTTTGTGCAAGAATCTAAGCAAAACCCACGTCCTCAATCAAACCTCTCTGAGCACTACAAAGAGCAATTAGAATGCAGATAACACATTGCTGTTTCTAATTGTTCATTATCATAGCATTATAGATATCATGGCTGGTTTTTTACTTCTCTGCTGATGTTGCTACATCAGTCAAATGTCCCTATAGCTAATTATGCAGACATATTTCAATCTGATTAAAACTCACATCAGTGTAATTGAAAAACATCAGTAGCAATGTTCTGGAGGGAGACAACGTTCCATGTATTTTTAATAGCTGTAGGTGGGCCTTTCTTTTACTCTAGTTACCTCATACTTCCCATAATAAAGTCCTGCTTCCAGGGGATTTTGACCTTGCTGAACTTTGACTGCTAGGGCTCAGTTTTTATATGCCAGGTGACTACCTGAGTCTCATTTTTCTGGAAGTGAGACAAGAGTCCAGGTGGGAAATGATATGGGATTCTGTGATGCTAAAATTAATTTTAAAACATACATATGCAGCACTGAATTGAGGTTGTAGTTGCAAACACAGTTCTGACTTTGAAATGAGTGACTTTGAGCTCCTTTAATATACTTTTGTGTGTATGAGCATGTAATGTCCCACATAGTTACTAGCCTCTCATTCCTTCGTTTCCTTGCCCTTCAGAGCCTTTGCCATCTGTGGTTCTCTTATCGTGCTCCGCAGAAGAAACGATCTCAAGGGCACACGGTCCTCTGCTGGAACACTGCCCTGTGTAGCTGCTTCTGATGAGAGGGTCCGCAGGCTTCTCTGCTCACTGCTGAAGGACCAGCAGGGCTCACCTCCTCCTCTTTAACCAGTGGGTCTTGGGTTAAAGGAGCATGTTGACATCTGGTAAGAGAAAGGCCAGCCAACCCCACTTTACAGAGCTGTCTGTGACAGAAACTCCTTTAAAGATTCCTTTCACAGAGCTGCTTCCTAGAGCTTTAAATGTTCCGCTGAGTGTTGATAGTCTTATCTCCCACAGTTAATATGAATGACTGTCCCACTTAACCAAGCAAGCATTCATCACTGAAGATGTCTCAAATTAAGAAGAAACGGCTGATAAATGACCCTGCCTGTCTTTGTCTGTGTTAGTATCATTTGAAAAGGAAGGTGGTTTATTTTCTGTATTTTAAAATTAATTGACACATTTGCTGCTATTAATTTAGTTAGTCGTGATGTCACAAAGGCATTTGTCAATAACATTGTCAGTCAAGGTTGATGGAATATAGTTATAAAGTGGCTACGAAGACACAGCCCACAGATGCTTACAGAGCCTTTAGGGTGTGTCAAAGGGGAAAAGTAAGTTCTCATTGCTGATGGTAATGTGTGACTGGCTTATGAAAATGAAAAATCAGGGCCTATGCAATGTTTAATAAGTCTGGGAGGTATCTCACTTCTTTGCTAAAAGTCTGCTCAAAGGAGGCCCCAAGACTGGGAAGTAAGAGGTGTAAGAGTGGAGAATAGCAAGAAGGAAAAAATCACAGATGTCTCTGAGACTTTGCCTATAATACCCACATTCACTTCCTGTCACATGTGTCACTTACTTTTGATCTAATCTGTATAATCATTCCCTTTATCCTCCTCTTCTCCATCACGGTGCTATTTTGTCACTCACCAGAAGTGGCTCCATTACAGTGGCAATTACTGTCCAGCACAGTTACTACCTGTCTGACTTCTATTTGAATGAGCTGGGTAAACGTTGTCATTTGTAATCCCTTTGATGATAGTCATTTTCTTCGCACAAGTTAAATTGCTACAGAAATGTGCCCCTTTCTGGGACTTCCAGACTTCACTTTCTTTTTCCACTTCCCAGATGATTCCTCATGGTGCATCTGCCTGTTGGAAGAAACAATATGAAATTGAATGTGAGTTTTTTGCCTCTTGCTGATACGCCAAGTCCTTCGAGGAATGAATAATGAGTCAGAACTGATGCCAGTCATTCATGACCATTGCCAGAAATGTAATGCAAATGTAACTGCAAAGCAGTGATATGCATGGTCTTGGATGAAAAATTATTTTGAGTTTGCCCCTTCTTATATATGGTTAGAAAGAAGAACTATTCCTCCCACAGGAGAAGAAGAAAACCCTTGAAAAGCAGGAAAAACTCTGCAGAAAATTTTATTCAAAGCACTGTTTCTATTTCTGTATCCCATCTGTGGAGATGGGTCAAAGCAAGGCAAAGAATATAAATCCTGTGCAATCTAAGAACCTGTAAGCAAATGTCAGAGATCCTCTAAGCTGCCAAGCTTGAGTGTAAGATCTGTTGCCATGATGATTCTTTCTCTCTCTCTCTCTTCTCAGGGATATTCAGTATTTTCTTTTAAGCTCCAGCTTTAGGATTAAGAAGACATTAAAAACTCTTACATAACAAAAGACAACAATCTATATGGTAGAACAGAAAGGTTTCAAAATGTGAACTATCTGCAAGCTGAAAGTTCAAAACCATTGGATAAATTGAATCAACCTATTGATAGCGGGGGGTTTGGTTGTTTTTTCTTTTAATTATATAATTTTTAGGCTAAGTCTGGACTGTGTTCAGAGACTTGGAGTGCTTCTTGCACTTTCAGACTAACATCCAAATGTCCTCCAGCAATCTTAGTAACCCACTCTGGTCCACTTTTGCCATGATCTTCCCCCAATGCTCCACCACTTCTCAAAAATTCAAATCAAACTCAGCTTTTAAATCTTTCCTCTGTCCATTCCTGGGATACCTTGACCACCTACCTTCATGAATCTAAATCTGAGCTAGCACACAGGCAGTGCAGAGGTACTCCCTACCCAAAAACTTCCTTACTTTGTTAAAGTAAGTTATACCAATGAAAAAATGCCCATTCTGTTGAATATTGTGAGGATTTTTAAGTCTAATTAACATGCTACATGAATCCACATTTCTGCTGTTCTTGAGAGAAAAGAAGAGTCTTTGTCATCAGCCTGACTTGTAAGTCTTTTAGCTTAACCTATTTCTAGGTCTGCTCTTGTCTTACCAACACCTATATGTAGATGACCCAACTATACCTAAGCTATAAACAACACCCTTGTGACCATTTATGTACCAACAAGCTCACTAGCTAAATAAAGAACTCCTATAAAGTGAAGGACATGCATCTCTCCTTGACAACAAAGAAATCAGTGCACAAGGAGTAAATAGCTTCTCCAAGTTCATACAAGCAATTCTTGGGAAATGTATTCAAGTTCTGCATAGTCCCAGCCCAGCCTTCCTCAGAAATTCAGTTAAATCAGATTGGAAATGATGAAAAGAATTTCCAGGCTCAGTGAGTGAAAAGTAAAATGAATCCTTGTCCCTCTCTCCTAAACAACCATTGATGTGGAATCTCGCAATTCCCTAAATGGCTCAGTTTCCTTGGGGAGCTGCTTGACCCTTCTGCAAAGAGTGGCCCCATGAGGCACAGCCACCAGCACGGCATGCTCCCTTCAGTTGGCCCAACTCAGAGAGCAGGTCCGTTACTGTTCATGGTGAAACATCAGCAGCAAAAGCTTTTGCTGACTTTTCCCACTCAGAAACCTGCGTTATTGTTTCCAGAATTGCGTCTCTAAAGGAAAATCACATCTCCTCTGCCATATAACAAAAAGAGGTAAATGAAACAGAGTACTTAAGTTTTCATTCTCACTGCCTCTCAATGTGGTGTCCTAACCTGATGCTCCCCTTTTGTCCCAGTCTGGTATCTCTCCTTTCCCATCCCCATAGATACACTCATCCTACAGACCTCTACTCTGAGATAATTTTTTCCCCAATCCCATTTGACTACCTGTATTGCCAGGGTCAGTGTTACATCTCCTACTGTACTTTTCTCCGTATTATAAACCTGACTGATGCTTGTGGAAAGCCTTAAGCATTTATATGCAGATGACACTTCTATTTTCACTGAATGATGAGGTGTCCTCTCTTCCTAATTCCCTTTCATCTGAAATGGCAAATCTGATCATCTGACTTTAATGAGCACCTTTTCCTTTCCAAGTTTTGATAAAACAGTGTGACACAGGCTTTGTGTTTCTTTCCCTGCTCAAAATATCTCCCTTGCACAATATGAATGACTGAATTTTCAGGGCTAAAAGATGCATAGTTCTTCAATACAGTAATTGTTACTTGTTACAGGTGTCCACAGGACCGCTTAGATGTTGTGTCCAGTTTGGAGATTCCTCTGTGCTATTCAAGAGACTCAGCTCTATATGATCCAGTTACAGCCTAAGTTGCAAGGAATTTGACCTGTCCAAGGAGCACAGCTAAAAGTAGCAATTACTAGATGTTATCTATAGTTTTTGGGTTATGAAGTATGACAAGCCTTCTAACATTTTACATCTAATTCAGTAGCATAACTTCCCATGTTGTCACTCAGCAGTAACAACCTTTCCGAATGTGAACATGACTATTAAAAAAGGGGTTCTTCCAATTTTCTTCATATCTAAAATTGACCCATTTAATAAATGTGAAAATTTGCATTTCATATAACTGTAAAATTGGAATAAATACTAAATCTTGAGTTTTGTCTGTGAGGATCTTTACAGTCATCAGAAAGGCAGGAATATTTGACTATTGAAATTAATTTCACAGAATTCTGTGACTGAAAATCATATGACAGAATTAGCCGCCCACAGAAAACGCTGACAGTACAACAAGAGCACACGAACGTACGTGAGGTATATAGACAGGTCACATTATGACAGTTTTGAGTAAAGAGCTTCTGTTAATGGATATCAATACTATTCTGAAACCTTTACTTCAGGTTGGTCTGGAAGAACAAAGTGAAGAAGTTTCAGGTGTTAATAAGGGAGAAATTTTGTTAAATTCTGCAGCTGGGCTAATCTTGCACTTACTCAGGCTCACATTCTCCTGATGTTTCTTTGCTGTACAGCCTTTCTCGATGGAGTTTTCTTTCCAGTGGTACAGAACCAGTGTATGACCTGCTGAAATATAGATGAAGCAGGAAGGCTGCAATCAGGTTGTTTGACTTAATGAGTACAATTTTTACATTTCGTGTTAACTCTGACTTCCATATGTTCTCTGTCCCTGCTCAGCAATTCACTGGAGTCTCCTTAAAATCTATACATCTGCATTGATCACTGGAGTAAGGTGTACTGTTAATATACTTTTTTTCTGCAGAAGCAAGTCTTTAGGCATATGTGTCTTCATGGATACCTTTCTGCCAATATTGTGTTTTTTGTAAATTGTTTGCATTAGGTTTTTTATTAGAAAGATTTGGTTAACAATGAAGTTTGACTAAGAATCCAGATGGAAACACTGGAATTAATCTCTCTAATCGCAATAGAATAAGTAAACCAGGTGGTTTTTATTTCCTGGGAATGTAGTGTTCCTTCTCTACGTGCAGACTTCTTTTTCTGGAGAAATATCG
>KZ507842.1:34855-58382 GCA_002844005.1 Limosa lapponica baueri | reverse complement strand
TGGAGCTTGTGGTGCCCATGGCCAGTGCAAGCCACGCTGTGCACGGCTCCCCAGTCTGTGGTGAAGTCCAGATTTGCCTTTCATACACACACAGAGAGAGCACCAGGCACAGCTCCTTGAGGCAGAGGGTAACCTTGGGTGGAATGAGACAATTTGCCCTTAGTGGAAAAATATTTTCATTATAAGGATGATGTATTGTGTGGTGAATTATAAGGATGATGTATTGTGTGGTGAATAGAGGGCAAAGCCCCTTGTCTCAGCTGGA
The DNA here is from genome assembly GCA_002844005.1 of Limosa lapponica baueri. Classification (NCBI taxonomy): domain Eukaryota; kingdom Metazoa; phylum Chordata; class Aves; order Charadriiformes; family Scolopacidae; genus Limosa; species Limosa lapponica. Next base: position 58,117 of record KZ507842.1, on the reverse strand, counting down.
GCTCTCTGGGCAGGCTCTGTCCCTCTGGGGTGCCGGGCAGTGGAGGGCTCTGATTCACCCCGCAGCCCCCTACCCCAGGGGGCTGGCAGGGCCGTGGTGTGACCGGGGAGCCACCACGAGGACACCAGCCCTGACCATGGCACAGTGCTGCCGGAGATGGGGCGAGGGGTGTGGGCAGCCAGCGTGTCCTTGCAGTGGGGAGAGAGCGCTTTCCTCTCCAGCACTTCCCAAAATGTGTTTGCAGAAGTGCAGCCTGCCCTGTAGCCAGTAGGATGGCCTTCCCCACAGCGGCTATTTACTGGAGACCACTGGGGCTTTCAATTCCCTAGAGGACTTCATGCTCTTTTTAGTGGTTTTAGGGGTTTTTTTGTTGTTGGTGGTGATGATCTTGCTTGTTTTCTTTTTTTATTCCCCTCCCGAAAACTCCTGATAAACTAGGAAATTCCCATCAGGGGTCATTCAAGGCGCTACTGAAAAATACTAAAGCCAAAAAGTGTCATGGATAAGATTACTGCTAACTAAACCCAAATTTCTCTCCAAGCAAGTAAAGCTCAGCCAATTCTTTAATTGCATAATATTTATAATGTTTTACAGCATAGTGGCATTAACCTCGGTACTAATCTGTGTAGTCGTGTACGGTGAGTCATATGTATAGAAATTACACACTGAATGATATTGCCTGAATTACTACAAGTTGAAGGTGCCTGGCCAAGAGTAATAGTGAAAATTTGCTAACAACCATCTCTTAACGGAGACACTTCTGTCGCTGGGGGGTCTATATCGCATGAAGGGAAAGGTCTGCTAATCAGAGAATAACTGCTGAGTGCATTATTAGCAATATTCCGCAGTAAGATGGGGGTTTTCTGTGTGCACATCTGTCAGGACTTAAGCTAATCAAACTTGCGTGGGGCTCAAATGTTTTTGAACTGCTTCATCATGACGGTGCAAATACCTGATGGGTGTAACATTAAAGAAGAACAGTAAAGAAATCCTGAGCCCACACCTGCAGGCGGGTCCAGGACTATCCTTTCGTCTCCCCAGTGCACCGCACGAAACGCAGCTGCGGCTGAAATAAATAGTGGTCACCCTGAAGTCAGGGGTCACCGTGGCACTGACGGGGGGAGAGCTGACACTTTGCTCGCAAAAGGCTCCTGTCCACCCTCGTTACGCTCTCTCACACCAGAGTGTTATCTCCACAGATTAACACCATCAAGGGAATAAATCTGGGATGAAGCCGAGCAAAACGCCATCACCTTCCAGCCAGGTGCCCGCGACACCTTGTGCCGGTCACCGTCACCAGCTCTTGGTGAGGATGATGACGGACGGGGAGTTCTGCAACGCAAATTCACTCCTGGGACTTTCCTCCGTGCAGTCAAATGCCCCCCATAGGAGCCCTCTCATCCCTTGGGCTCTGCGCTCAGGCAGGCACTAAAAGCGGAGCTGGAGATCCCAGAAGGGGAATTCCGTGCGGATAACCCAGCAGCGCTGGCCCAGCGCTGACATGAACCCTGAGGACGGGGGGACTTCTCATGGGAGCCCATGGGAGCGGGAAGACATCGTTGTGCCAAAAGGGGGACTAAATGAAGGGGAGGTTGGGGGGGGTGTGTGTGTCACAGCCCCCGAGCAGAGGGTGAGGTCCTTCTAAAGGGGCAGGCACAGAGGGGTCCTGGAGAGCCATAGGAAGGAGATGCCCCAAGTGGGCATCACAGCCAACAGGCTGAGGATCCCGAAGGTCCAGGTGACAACAGTGTCCGGGGACTTGGGAATGAGGAGGAGGGAAAACAATGCTTGCTGCCCGATTTTATTTTTCTTTTTGCAATGCAGAAGAAAGGAAGTGGGTTCTTCTTTTGTGCAAAACATGCTCCTGCCCTGCATGCAGCAGGTGCCGTGCTACAGGAGTGCAACCCAGCTCCACCCGTTTGCACATCCCCGGTGGCCCCACCAAGCCCAGCGATGCTGCACCGCACGGCAGGCAACGGGGCCTTTTGGGTGGGGGTGCAAGGCTGGGGGGACCCCCTTCCCAGCTGGTGGGACCCCATTCCCTCCCTCTGCAATGTTGGGTTAGCTGAAAAGGGACATCCCCACCACCACCAGGCAGCGTAGGGACGCCCTGTCCGCCCCAGTTTGCAGCCATCTCATTTAAGAAATATTGCCCTTTACTGAGTCCAGCGTGGTGTGGGTTCTGGGGTGTGAGGTTTGGCTTCAAAACCGGGTCCAGGTTTTCTTCTGCTCTGTCAGTGTTTGCACAAAGCCCCTTTCCCTTCGTCCCGGTAGGGAGGAAGCCAAGGGTCCCGCAGCCTGAGTACCCATCCCAGGGCAAGTGGGATCTGCTCTCCTAGGGTGTCCCTGATGCTGGAGACCTGGCTGGGGCACAGGGGACACCTCCCAGGGGAATCCTGTGCAAACACTCAGCGTTGAGGGTCTCTTTCCTGATGCGTGCATCATGGATGTTAACCACTATGCAAATCCAGGCAGGTCCCTGCCATGTTTCTTGCCTGGGGATCAGTGCCTCCCTTCCCAGAGCCAGCTGTTGGGGATTTTGGGGTAGACATGTGCCTCTGAGTCACCGTGGCTTTCTCGCACATCCTCCTCACAGAAGACATCGCTCTCTGCCCTCCTCTGAAGGCAGCCCCCTGTCCCTCCTGGAGTCCTTTGCACGGACGTTTCATCCCAGCCCAGCAGAGAAATCAGCCCACAGCCCCTTCGGGGTCAAGTCCTTCGGGCCATCAGCTGTAAGCCTGGTCATGGTGGTGGGTGTGATGGGCGAGGAAGGCTTGCAAGGAGCCACCAGAGCCACCCTAGGCAGGTGCTGGGAGAGCTGGCACTGGGCTTGCTCCAGAGCTTCATTTTTGGGTGCAAAGCCAGCCTCGGGGGTGCTGAGGCTGTTGTTTACACCTGGTGGGGTTTTCCAGAGTTGAGAGATGATTTGGAGCTGGACTTTCTGAAGGCAAGGCAGCATAACAAATGAGGTAACAGCCCCTTCGTGGAGAGAGGGCAGGAAGTTTGTGCCTCCTCTTTCCATTGTATCATCGTCTCTCCCTCTTTCCTTTCCCCGTTGACTTCGGTTACCTTTTCTGTCTTCTAGTGCAAAACATTTTCAGGAAGCTTTGGGTTTAGACACTAAAGTCTCAAATCCAGGTGCTTTCTGTTTCAGTGCAAGAGGTAGGGATTTTCCGCAGCTCAGCCCCTGGATCTCAGGCCACCACTAGTCATCTGGTAGTGGAGCAGAAATTAAGAGAACATCTGATTTTAGCATCCACCTGTCCATTCAAAAACAGAGCTATGCGGGGAGGACAGTGTTGGAGGGACTTTAACTCAAGATGACGGGAACTGTAGCAAAAGCAAAATCTATACTGAGATTCCTACCACTTTGTGGCAAAAATCTCAAGAAAATAATTACTGGGGTTTTGGTGCGCTTGAAACCTAATCTGGCCCTAAATCTAAGTGGGAAACACTGAATAACGAAGCAGTTGAGATCTGCTTCTGCGTGACATGACCTGATTTACTCTGCATGTGCAGCACCAGCTCCAGAAATGATGCTGCAACACCAAGTCAGGACACAGCCAGAGGAGCGGCACAGCTCGCTCTGGCATCCCCAGCGGTGGGACACAACGTGGCCACTCCGGGAGCTGCTTCCTTCCACGTCCCCTCATCGTCAGTCCCAAAACGTGGGCACGAAGCCTCACGTGTGGGCCATGTAACTGCCATGGCTTCCACGTGCCTATGGTTTCACTGGTCCCGGCTGCAGGGAGAGGGCAGGTACACAAACAGGGGCAACTCTTAGTCATGTAGGTCTGGGCACCTTGGTAGGAGGAACACCGTTGAAATTCATATAATGAAATAACTTCCTCCAGCGAGCATGAAAGGCCCTTGTTCCCACGCTGCGTGGTGACTTAGAAGCTCCATTTTGATTTTGCAGGAATAAGATGAAAGTTTTCTTGGTATCTGATCTCTGTGGTTAAAAACAATGTTTAAACACTTGTTAAAAAAACACAATCGTAAGGCAAGTTTGGAGAACTGAGGTCCTATTTTTATCTGTTTTTTCTTATGCCAGGGCCACATATGCCATATGTGCAGGCGCACGTTTGTAACGTGCAGCTACGACATGAACAAAAGCAGGCAGTGTAGAAGATGATCACAAAATGCAGAAATGAGTGTTCATGATAGAGAAAGTGCCAAAAATGCATCTTAGTTCAGTCTGGATCTCCATGACCCTACACAAGAATTTCTTATTTTGTGACTTGCTGGTTTTACCTTTCTTAATTTCCATTTATTCTTCACATTCAGTGTTTAGGCCATGTTATGACCAGGTTTTGACCGTGTTTAACATATGTTCCTATGACAAGTGGAAAAAATTAGCATCCTCATGAGCATTTCCCTGGGACACTCAGCACAGTGCACCAATGCCTCACAGATACGCAGAACGGTTAAGGTTGGAAGGCATCTCTGGAGGTCATCTCGCCCAACCCCCCCTGCTCAAGCAGGGCCACCTAGGTTGCCTGGGACTGTGTCCAGACAGCTTTTGAAAACCTCCAAGGACGGAGAATCCAAAACCTCCCTGGGGTTGTGCCCGGTTTTGAAGCCAAACCTCACACCCCAGAACCCACACCACGCTGGACTCAGTAAAGGGCAATATTTCTTAAATGAGATGGCTGCAAACTGGGGCGGACAGGGCTTCCCTACGCTGCCTGGTGGTGGTGGGGATGTCCCTTTTCAGCTAACCCAACATTGCAGAGGGAGGGAATGGGGTCCCACCAGCTGGGAAGGGGGTCCTCCCAGCCTTGCACCCCCACCCAAAAGTGCCCATTGCCTGCGGTGCCAGTGCTTGGTCACCCTCGCTGTGAAAGTGTTTCCTGATATTCAGAGGGAACTTTCCATGTTTGTTTGTGCCCATTGCCTCTGGTCCTGTCCCTGGGCACCACTGAGCAGAGCCCAGCTCTGTCTGGTTTGCACCTTCCCTTCAGGTATTTATATACATTGATGAGAGCCCCCTGAGCCTTCTCTTCTCCAGGCTGAACAGTCCCAACTCTCTCAGACTCTCCTCAGAGGATGTATGCTCCAGTCCCTTCATCATCTCTGTGATCCTTTGCTGGACTCTCTCCAGTATGTCTGTGTCTCTGTTGTAATGGTGAGCGCAGCACTGGACCCAGCACTCCAGATGTGGCCTCACTAGTGCTGAGGAGAGGAGAAGGACTACCTCCTTCGACCTGCTGGCAAGACTTGATCTAATGCAGCCCAGGATACCATTAGCCTTCTTTGCCTCAAGGGCACGTTACTGGCTCATGTTCAACTTGGTATCCACCAAGATTCCCAGCTCCTTTTCTACCAAGCTGCTTTACAGCCAGTCAGCCCCCAGCATGTACTGGGGGCTGGGGTTGCTCCTCTCCAGGTACAGGATTTTGCAGTTCTCCTTGTTGAACTTGATGAGGTTCCTACCAGCCCATTTCTTCAGCCTGTTGAGGTCCCTCTGCATGGCATCATAACCCACTGGCATATGAGCCACTCCTCCCAGTTTGCTGTCGTCTGCAAGCATGCTGAGGGTGCACCATCCTGCCTCATCATCCAGGTCATTAATGAAGATGTTGAACAGGATTGGACCCACTGTTGACCCCTGGGGTACACTGCTAGTTCCTGGTCTCCAACTTAGCTTTGTGCCACTGATCACCACCCTCTGGGCCTGGCCATTCATCCAGTTTTCAACCCATCTCAATGTGTCAGCATCCTCTGCTGATTTATCTATCCAGCACTTGCCTGAAAGCAAGTGGGGTGCTCTCTGCTTTATTGTGGGTAAGAAAACCTCAGAGGACTCATGGTGAACAGTAATCAGCTGGAGACCTTGGCACCTGGTGTTTTTTCAGAGCGGTTCCTTGTTGCTTGTTCAAAGCGTGGCTGTAACCAGCTGTAGCACCAACCCCGAGCGCTCAGAACTTCTGCGCATTTCCACCACCCCAGATTCTGCGGAGTCCCATGGCTTTTGGGAGAAGCTGGGTCCAGCTCATGGTGGAATAAAAACCTTCCTTAAAGAAAACCTTCCTTAATAAAACCCTCCCTTACCGGGGGTGGTCGGAGCGAGCTCTAGCTTTTGTGGCTATGCCCGCCTAGACTTGGTGTGGGCAGAGGAAGGCGCGCAATCCGTTCGCACCACAGCAGTGATTCACCCGCAGAGCATTGCCCACACGGCGCCGAGCGCGGCACGGTCTCGGGGAGAAAGCAGTTGGCGAACACCCAGCCAAAGGCTGTCACACGTGGTGCGTGTGTGCACGAGACCTGGGCTGACATCGTACAGTTTTAATGTCGGCATCTCCTCATTCATAAGACCAGGAATGCAACTTTAATGTGGACTTTAGGTGTTACTTTTGTTTCTTCCCTCTTCTTTTTATGCTGCTTAGGAGAGCAGGAAGGAGAAGGAAGACGTGGCACCTCAGAAAGCCGTGATGCTCGATGGTGCCAGCCATGGCGCAGACCTCTGTGCCCTGCCATGACACTCGCCATCTCTTTGGGGAAACAAGGAGCACCACGGGCCAGTTGCTTCACGGCTGCTCAGTAGACAGCAAGGGAAAGCAGAGATGTGGGTGCACATCGGTTCCTCCCAGCATACGTCTTCAATGGATGGCAGGCTGCCCACCTGGAGCTGCCAGCACCTCGCTTCCTCCGCAGGTCCAGCCAGTGCTGGGTCCTTCCAGGGACCCCACCGGTCCTCCCTTGCAAGTGTTGTGTGGCAGCATGTGCATGAGACCCTCAGGGAATTGGGGGCAAACACCAACATTTCTACTGCGCTGGTATTTTGAGAGAAACTGCAACTTGGCCAGAGGATGTGGGAACTCCGCGCCAACGAGCAAAAAGCCGATGGCCACATCCTTGTGAGTGCATCCCTCTGTAATGGTTGGCTCCCTAGGGAGGCTAGCACCTCCGACAAAACCACAGCACCATTCTTTCACATGTGAAAGGGAATGTCTCTCCTAAATTTTACTTTCAGAAATCATTAAGCCATTTTTTACCTGGAATTTTCTGGCAGCATTCACCCCGAGGCAGTCTTTTGGCAAAAACAGCCCCAAACCCAAGCCATACCTGTCTGGACAAAGCCATATGGACCCAAAAGACGTTCTACAATAGAAAGCACTGGGGCCATGTAACCACAGTGAGTGCTGCCAGCCCATCCTCCCACACTGCTCCCAAACAGCTCCTGCTCCCACCTCACAGCCAGCCCAGGCTCAGCCCCTGCTCACGGCACTGGGGGGGCTCTCCTGGACATGCACCCGGGCATCCCACAGGATGGATGTAGGACATCCGTGTGTGTTGCAAATGAAAGGGACTTCGCTATGTAAAAAGAAATTTGAGAGCCCAGGACACAAATGTGTGTGTTCATGAATCTACTCTTGTCTCCATGTACCAGAAGGTTTCATGAGGAGTTGGGAAACTGGGAAACTAAGCGCTTCTGGGGCTGACCAGTAAGTGAGAGCAACATCTCAGGGTGAATCCTCCGGTTTGCTTTGTGGTTTCCTCGTGAAGGGCCGTGTTCATGCCAGTAAGATTTTGTTCAAGGCTGCAAGAAAAATTGGCTGTTAGAGAATAGTATCCTCAAAAAAGCTGGACATCAGTGGGGACAGGGAAGGGAGGCATTTTTAGAATCATAGAATCATTTAGGTTGGAAAAGACCTGTAAGATCACCGAGTCCAACCCGAAAACCTCACACTGCCAGGTCCACCATCTTCAGTCACACGGTGCGGTTCTGGTGAGGGTCTCAGCATTCTCCCCCAGCAAAATGGTACCAAACCTCCGTGCAGGTCCTGTGTGGGGCCTGGCCCTGCATTTCTCTGCAAGAAGAGAGAACTCTCCCTTCCCTGGTGGAGTTTTGCCCCCTGAAGCCCACTGAAGCCTACTTGTGGCAGGCGATGGTTGCTTCACCAAACTCCCTCCATGACTTCTGCCCCTTCCCTCAGTAAGGGCTGCGTTTCAGCTCTTTGTACTTCACAAAATGTGCTGCTTAACCCAAATTGGCCTAAAACCAAGACACTTAACCAGACTGATTTTTGGTGATGCTTTAAATGTGTGGATTATATTGAAGGGTTAATTTTGGAGTCAGCAAATTTTACCTCTTAGGGCTTATTTGTAAGACCAGACATGCATCTTAAACCTTACCACCTTAAATGTCCGTAGTTTTCAGGGGGGGGTTTTTGCCAAATCTTGCGTTAATGCATTTATTACATGGCTTTGGTTCTCTACTCTTGTCTCCTGAGTCCAAGTTGCGGTTGGTCTCCTCCCTTACACGCCTGGGAATATAGTTACCATATTATTTCTTCATAGTGGAAATTTTGCTTCCTGGGGTTTCGCTCACTTTTAATGTATTCATGGAGACTGCAACGTTTTAGCTGCTAATGCTTATTGAAAACACTTGAGTCTCTGGGCTCTAATGTAGCTACGTTTGATGCTTAATGCTTTAAATGATTTGTGATCATGAAGAGTTTGGTCTGACAGCGTAATTGTGAGCGGAGAGACTTCTGAGCACTCCATAAAAACTGGGGAAAAAATAGTACAAGCTCTTGCATCTTTGAGGGAATTCTCTATGTATATGGTAGACAGAGAAAATTGACCTAAAAATGAAGCATTTTTTTGGAAAAAGCAGAATCAGATGTTAGCATAAGGGAAGATCCTTCCAAGAAACAACAAAACCCCTCCATACACATAAAAATAGAGTCTGCTCAGCATCACGTTCAGCCACCCCAAAAAGCCATGAGCCACAGCTTAGCCAGGCCAAGAGTTGCCCCTACCCCAGCTTCAGCAATGGGGGGAAGAAAATCAGCTTTTAACACCCCACATGAGAGCCCTGGCCGTGGCTTGCTCCAAGCCCCTTCTTGCTGGGAAGGTTTTGTGCAAGTGGGAAGCGCCAGCACTTCCAAGGAGGTGACTCGTGGGGGCAGGGAGTCTCCCACCCAACCTACCCGCTGCTTGCCACCCCAGCATCTGCACAGGCTTTACCTCTGCCAGGAGAGATGGGGGAAGGATTTGCATCTCTCAGATAGGGACCAGAGGCAGGGGATGAGGTGGTCTAGAGCACTTTCTTTGCAAATCGCAGTTGTACAGTTTAGCATCACAGAGCTAGAAATCTTAATGTGGGTTGTTGCCTGCGAGCCTTGCTGGAAACTTTCAGAGGCTGTCAAAACCATGAATTTCTTATTCAGCGAGTATTTTGCTTGTGACAAAATACCATGTGGCTTAGCGTGGTGTGGAAGCGAGTTTCTGATTTTTTTTATTTTTTTTTTTTTTTGGTTTGGCTCTCCGCCAGCGTTAATTGTCTGCAGCAACCCATGCAGTTCGGCGAGCTGTTAAAACGTGTAATCTCGAAACGTGCAGTCAGAGAGAGACGCGTTTTGTTCTTCGGTCCCCCCGATAAAAGTCTGACCTCGAAGTCATCTAAAAATCCCGATTACTTTGAAATCATTTTCAAATGCAGGAACGGGTCTCCAGCCTTACACAGCTACTACAGCATCCTCCTGCTTCTTTAGTACCGCTATATATAGCGCACGTGGGTATCGCATCATCTACCGCCGATGACCCTCGAGCGAGCAGGTATTTAGCTCTTTTTCTAAACGTGTCTTTCATCACTGTGTCCTTGTAACTGCGTGAATGCCCCTGCTTTGGAGGGGTTGTGAAAGCTCTGGTTGCAAATGTTTGGTGTCAGAATAAGTCAAAGCTTGGCTGATAGAAAATGGGAATGACGAAGAATATTTCTAAAAAGATGAGAAATGAAGGGTATTTTTTTTCAAGAGCTGAGGGAAATTTGAGGGAGGCCAGTAATTTCCCGTCTCTCCAGCATTGTAGTCATCTAATGACTTCAGTTAGCCTTGACCATTGATTACTAAATACACAATTTCACATGAGATGACCTGTTTGCCATGGTCTTATTAGTTTGTTGTTGTTTTTTTTTAAAAAAATGCATTCAAGTAGTGTGGGACAAGAGAGTCATCGTCCTAATCTGATTTAAATGCCAGCTCCTAAGAAGAGTAAAATTAGTATTTACTAGAAATGAAGACAGTGTAGTTTCAATAGCTAGACTTTGGTAATCCTCAGAAGGTGTAGATAAGGATACGCACCGTCTCCCCACCCACACTTGGTTCACAAATTAATAGCCTGGCTACGGCTTGCAGACCAAATACTTCTCGCTGTGAAAAAGCAGTTTCTGCCTTCAGCTCTTTCTTATAACAGGGAACAAAAGGTCCAGTCACGGCCATGTCACCCCAGCCACTGCCACCAGTGGGATGCCCATGGGAGGCTGGTCTCACCACCCTCCCAAAGGTGCCCAGGGGTCACAACAGGAGCCTCCCATCGCTTCCCATCACCCATCTCCTGCCGCCTTTCCACATCTCGCTGGTCGGAGCTGTGTTTTGCTTCCAGGCTCTGTACACACAGGTGACCCAGCAAATCCTCGGCAGCTGGACCCAAAGCTGGACCCACTGACATGGGTGTGCATTTGCCTGCTGTTTTCATGCTGCTGAGTCAGGCTCCTGCAGCCAAGTAATTCTTAATTTCAGTGCTTGCATGGTTCTTACTTGTTTTGCATAGCTGATCTGTGAGTTAAAATATTATAAACACTTTTTTTCGGTACAATGCGTGTTAATGATGGGATTAATGTTTGTAATTGGGTGCAGGCTAGGGTGAGGATGTGGGTGAAGGTGCCTTTATGCTCAGGGGCATATTTTCTCTTGAGATGTGAACATCTTCATTCTACTCTTCAAGGCAGAGAGCCTGTGGTTTGAGCCCCCATGGCTGGCTGGGTCCAAGGGCTTGTGCACCATCACACAGGTCTCTTGTGAAAGAGGCTGAGAGACCTGGGTCTGTTTAGCTTGGAGAAGACTGAGAGGGGATCTCATCAATGCTTACAAATACCTGAAGGGCAGGTGTCAAGAGGATGTGGCCAGACTCTTTTCAGTGGTGCCCAGTGACAGGACAAGGGGCAATGGGCACAAACTGGAACACTGGAAATTCCATCTGAACATAAGGAAAAACTTCTTTACTTTGAGGGTGGCAGAGCACAGGAAGAAGCTGCCCAGGGAGGTGGTGGAGTCTGCGTCTCTGGAGACATTCAAAACCTGCCTGGATATGATCCTGTGCAACCTGCTCTAGGGGAACCTGCTCTGGTAGGGGGGTGGACTAGATGACCTCCAAATGTCCCTTCCAACCCCATATCATTCTGTGATTCTGTGCAGAAGGTCTTGTAAAATGTACTGAGCTCAACACGGAAAAGGTACTTCCCACTTGAATGACCCAGCTTTTCATCAGAAACCAGTCTGAGGCAAAAGAAAGGTACCGCACTGGGGCTCTTGAGTCAAGTCCACTGAGAAAATGCTAATTAGATTGAATTTAAGGCACAGGGTGTGGGCTTTTGTGGAACGAAATATCCCTGAGCAGACAGATCACGCTTTCCGCAGGGAAAGCAGAGACTGGGTCCGCAGGGGGAGTTGCACAGGCATCCCCCAAGCCACCCAGCTCAAGAAGTGGCAAACCACATCCTCAGACCAATTTAAAAGTTTGCTTAAAGATTGTTTCCTCCAAGGAAACGTTTGTGGAGCTGGGGGCGTGGGGCAATGCCACAGTGGGGTGGCACAGCTCTGCTGGAGGAAGGGAGCATTCCAAGGTGTAAAAATCCCTCTTCACAGGTGACGTTGAACTTTCTCTGCCCTCCTGAGGATGCAGGGTGTCTGCGGGGCCTCGGTGCTCAGCCCTGAGCAGGGGCGATGCCAGGGACAAGCCCTGGCACAACAGGGATGGCGTGTTAACACCTCCAGGGCTTTCAGGGGGAGCAGGAAGGGACCATGGACCCACCAAAGCCACAGTGATGCTGGTCCCATTATAAGATGCTCCAGTGTCTATGGGGGGGAAAGTCACTTTGGGGTCACTCCGGTGTGTGCAACGTGCAGCAGGGAAGAAGCGTTTGAGCGACTTTTTTTGCGTTTCTGATGGCGGGCATTTCTCTAGGCTTGAGCCAAGGAGGGTGGCATAGAGCTGTCAACAGGTCCCGGAGCAGATTCGCAGAGGTGGTGGAGGGAGGAAGTGGTTGCTCTCATCTCCGGATGATCTGCTGCACACCGATTGCAAAGCTTTGTACGAGGCCCGCGACAGAGCTTGCCCTGCGTAGGCAAGGAGGGATGGGGAGCTGGTGGAAAAAAAAAAAAAAAAAAAAAAAGAACATTTAAGGGAAGAAAAGCAATTTTTGTAAAGGGGGAAAAAAGCCATCCCACATCACCTGTGGGTTTGAGACAACTAGACGCAGCCCTACTCAGTGCAGATCGACCATGGTGAAGGCCAGCTTGGGCGCTTCTCCACACAGCAGCCATTGGCCCTGGGACCACTGAGGCTGCTGAGCTGATGGGGAGCTGGCCTGGGTGGTGGGAGGCCTCCTTGCCCTGCGGGGAAGATTTTGGTGGGACAGGAGCACATGCGGCTGGTACACACCGGGGCTGGCTCCGCACCCCAGGATTTCCAGGTAGGAGGTGGACTGATGAGGCCGAGTACGTTGGCCCATGTTGACCAAGGGACTTGGCTTTGCCCAGGGATCTGGTCTTGTGTGAGGGAGCTACTGGGGTGCTGCAAGGAAGCGGGTAGAAGCGCAGGAGAAGGAAATTATTTCCTTCTCTTTCTGAGCCCATTGGGAGCAGGGAGGGGGCACAGAGGGGGACAAGGATGCTGGGCCCCAACCCACATCCTCTCTATAGTCAGGGATGCCAAAGAAATGTTGATTTGCAGTCAGGAATTAGGAAAAGGGAGAGACAGCAAATATAGATTTTAATTCTCAGATACTATTTTTAGGATACCTAGAGGTGAAATGCGCCTCTCCACACCATTCCCAGACTTACCTTACACATGAGAGATGTCAGCTTGGGATTACACACTAGCAGTGATTAAGTACTGCATTAATTGCCACTTACTAAAAGAATTCTATTTTTTTTCAATAGGAAATTTAGAGAAAAATATATGCACAAAACGCCTACGACAAATTACAAGTAACTTGTGTCTGCGCACCTGGACGGGAAAAGTCGAGATCCCAGTGTCCATCTTCCTTAAACACTCGTTTTCTGAACCCTCAGAGGTGAATGGCAGCTGCTTTTGGCAGCTTTTGGGGTTCGTGCCTGGAAATGGAGAGGACCGGCGGGGAGAGCCGGGCTCCCCGGTGCCACTAGAGGTCACCGTCTCAACGAGGTACCGGCAGCGGGGACCCCGCCGGGGCCGGGAGTTCGGGCAATCCCTTAGGAGCAGGAGTTTTCACTGGTGTTCAGAGGCAGGTGTTTTTAACGAGCAAGCACCTATGTCCGGCCTTTGGAAATGCTCCGGGAAAGGTTTGTCAAAGGGGCCGGAGTTAAAATAGCTTCAAAATACGAAGGAGGGAGGAAAAAAGATCAAAGGTTTGTGCTTTGAGAGAGAGGAGCTGTTGAGTCACTTTGCTATACTTGGTGTAGTGCCACTACTCATTAATATAATAATTAAATACTTTAATAAAATCTAATTCTACTTAATTGGTTAGAGAATTTAAAAGGGTTCCAATGGAAAATGCTTTTTTTTTAGAGCTTCTGAAACTCAAGGCGGCTTTTGAAGGACACCTTCCACAGCGTCCTACGCAAAACCTTCCCTGCCACAGCTCTTGGAAGCTGATTTTTTTCCAGAAGCTTCAGTGCTGACCATCTCCCACGCTGACACCTCCATCAAATGCATCTTCATGTTTCCTTTTCCTTACCTCCACCCGACAGCAAGGGGGAGACAGAAATGAGATCTCGGCCACGGTGGGGCTTTACGGGAGCTACTATACGGAAATTTTTGCTTTTTAAATCTTTGCTCCATACTAAGTACAAATTAAAGACATTGTCATGGGTCAAGCCCAGCCAGACCAGCTGCCAGCTGGGGTTAAACCACAACAGATGTATAAGAGAGCTCTTAAACTTGCCCAAGGGAAATACCTACAACCAGGCTGTTGCTTATCTTTCTCCTAGAGCTTCCCCCATCTCCATCGTTGGATGCTTTGACTGATACCTGAAGTTCAGGCCTCTTTGGGAATGGAAGGCTCTCGTTTACATGCCAAACGTTTCTGGGTAGTGCAAAATTTAAAAGTAAGTAACCATCATGGTTTTAGCCAGGTTTCGCTTTGAATCGCTGGCTTACCTCAAAGCAAAACTGAGAAAAAACCCTGGGCTAACTCTCCTGATCTCAAACCTCGGACTATCGCGCACCTTCACTTATTGCTTAGAGTGAAATTATTCAGAGCCGATGCCGGCAGCTACCGCTCCCAGACAAGACACCCTCGATTTCAGTGGTGAAACTGAGAGCAGGATTTGTTTTTAGTGGCTACCCCCATATTTAGCTGGCGGAAATGCCGGTAGCAATCACTGCCGACATCGAGCAAACCCACTCTCGCTTTCCACGCCGGCACCCTCTGCCGAGCCGCCGCTCTCGCCACGCTGCTTTTTGGGGAGGACCTGGACCTAAAGCCCTGTGTCGGACTGGGAAATGCCGCAAGGTGAGGACGATGCAGGGGGCGGGCGTGGGATTTTTGGCCGGTGGAAAGCGATGGGTGTACAGCACCAGGGAGCGAAACCTGGTCAACGTGGCGTGGCCAAGGCTGGCACCCAAAACGCCTTTCCCCATGAAAGCCGAGCTGCTGCAGGGCTGTGAGGGGTCACCCTCAAGAGCTCTTCCTGCGAAATTTCCTATAGAAAAAAAAATAGAAAATCGTGGTTTTCTCGTATTGGAAGTGCTTGGCAGAACTGTTTTGCCTGGATGCTGTCACAGCATGCAGATACCATAATGCTGGTGAGCAGGTTCGGGACAGGCAAATCCTTCCCCTTTGCAGCTCGTAAAGCAGCCCTGCTGCTTTCACCACACCTCAAAGGCCCCGACTGTTTTATTTTACAAATGAGTCTCGCTTTCACAAGGGAAAGTTTAATGCACCTGCAGGACCAGGTAGTCACCGAGCTCCTGCTTTCCAGCCACTCTCTCAGCTGCCAGGGCTTGCAGGAGGAGATAGAGGAGAAGGTCCAGGGCCCTGCAGTGCAGGAGGGTGGTGCTGAAGAGAATATTTCTGGACCTTTACGTCCCTCTGTTCTCCCAGTCTCAACCCTGGGGGCCAGAAGGCGTTTCCGTGTCCCCAAGGTGTTATCTGCGTGTTCACGAGCTTTGCAGGCACATCGTAACAACCTGTGTTTGTACAGGTGGTCCCAGGCACTTCTGCAGCCATCCAGCTGCCCGGCACCTCCTTGGGTCATGGTGTCAGATGAGGGAGTGAATATTGTTTCCTGGTAAACAAAAAGGGGCTGGGGTATGGTGCTCTGGTTTAATTTCTTTGTCAGAGATAGTCCTCATCATACAAGGCCAGGTGTAGGGCCTGGGAGGAGGAGGAAGGAAAGATGCCAACAGGAGGAAGCACAACCCCCTGAGGACAGTGGGGCTCTGATTTCTGGAGGACACCCATGGGTGTTACAGCATTTAAAGGTGTCATCTGGCATTAGGGCCCGTGTGGTGTGGGAGAGCACTGGACCTCACAACCTGAGTCAATGCTGACACTTTTCCCAAGGTACAGAGGACATCTTCTCAGCAGGTGGGGAACACAGAGCCCAGGGAGGTGAAGATCCCATTAGTCTCAGCTGGAGAAGGTACCACTTCAAGCATGGAACCGCATTTTCCTCCTCTTGTAAGGAAATCTGCTACAGAGGCTGCAGAGTATCAATAAGAAAACCTTGATAATAAACACTGCGGTTCATCGGACTGAAATTATCAAACGCCAGTGCAACTTTACTGCTTTTTGCGTCCATTTAATAAAACCTGCTTTTCATCTCCCTCTGAAGGCATGTGACTCCAGTGATTGAAAGCAGGCCAGGAGAAGCCTGAATGAAAAACCCGCTGTAGGCATGGGACAAAGTCCAGTACAGGCAAGTTAGGTGCTGATTAGAGACCATAAACACTTGAACAGAAATAACAGGGCGAGCCAAAGTGCTGGAAAAGGCTTCTATGTTCATAGCAGCAATAGGAGAAGGTGAACTGCAAACTGATACAAGGCTCCGTCCAGCACCAGACGGCCATCGCAGGCTCCGTCCCATACCGTTTGATAGAGAGGGAGGTCTGGGGACTGGTTCTCAAGGAACAAGGAAGGATCTTGACTCGTTTCAGCTTTGTATCGCTTCTGACTGCTCTGTTGACAAACGCTGTGGTGAGCTACAAAGCAAGGCGGAGACGAGAGAACGGCTCAGATCCTCATTTTTGTTATTCAGGCATTAAACGGAAATCGGGAAGACTCAGCCTTCGGGAAGGCTTAAAGCCAGGAATCAGGTACTCTCAAGAAACTTTGAAATGACAAGCTAGTTGGAGAAAATATGTATAGCGAGATGATTTTGGACATCCAAATTAAAAAATAGTTCCTTCAAGTGCTGTCTTTACATAACAAATTCAAGAAACAAAAGCCATCAGATCCATATTCTTTTTTAATTTGGTGATCAAATGGTCAGGCTTTACTAATATTATCAATGGCACGTTGGGAAAGGGCTGCTGGTAAGATCTATTCCAGCCTTGCCTGACCTTTGACAAGAGTTAGCAAACAACATTGATTGATAGAATTCAATTAATTAAAGGCAGATTTTAAGGATCACAGACTTGCCTTTAACAAGGAAGTTCATGTCAGTTAATGCCCTAATCGATCCCAAAAATGAACCCTCAGAAAGAAACAAAAGCTCCTCCCAAAGACTTTACATTCTTCTACTTGCAGAGATCTAAATGGCCTCAGCATTTAGGGCTTTTGAGTCTACACAGGAAAATTAAATTTATGACACTTTGACAGACTGTGGATATTTTGAAATATAAAAGTACGACATGAATGTTTTTTGAATGAAACAATTGTGTTTGTGTGGGTGAGATTCAAGATCTCTGGATTTGTCCACCTACACTTAGATGTCTGCAAAGCAGGTGTATCCACATAAGAAAAAAAAAATTCAACTTTAATATTGAGAGCCAGACAGTGGAGCTGAGGAAAGACAAACCGTCTGGAGTTTCAGGTGGAGAAAAAAGTAGGGAAACCCGAATCAGAGAGCAATATTAGTTACAACCTGGTAGCCTGGACAGTGAATTTAAAAAGAGCACAGCTCTGTTTGCTGCTATTTCTTCGATTTGGGACATAATCCTGCCCTGATTTAAGTCAACGGGAGTTTTGCTATTGACTTCAGAGGGACCAGAATCAGGCACTTTGTCTGCTCCAGACCTGACTGTTTTATTTGGAAATATAACTTTTTAAAACACACACTTTTCTCTTAAAATGCTACAAAGTAGAGCAAGTAATTACATTAGACTTTACCTGAAGCTCCAGAGAATTAATACAAAGGCTGCTTGGCTCTTGCCAACTTTCACTATTACAATTTTACTAGCACCATATGCAGCACTACCTTACCTGCTTGTTTCACTTAGTGAACTCATGGGAGTTTGGTTTGGTTGGTTTTTTTTTTAAAAAAGGGAACATGCAATATCCACAAACAAAAGCTCCAGGGAGCGGGGACCAGCTCGGTGGCCCATATGGTCTTAGTATCAAAGAAATCAGAGATGGAGCAGGTTTGTTTGCTCAGCAACCCCATCCTTTTTGCAAACATGCAGAAGTTGGCTCAGGAAAAAAACGCTCTTTAGGGTGGTTTCTGTTGCTTGCTGTCATGCAAGAAACTGTGAAGTGAGATTTCCGGTGTTACTTTAAGCACTCCTGTGGGCAAAAAAGAAAGGAGCTGCAAGGTAAGGGAGGGGACTGGCTGTGTCAGCTTTGAGACCGTGGAAAGTTTGGGGATGGTTTTCTGAGAACAGCCAGGAAAGGGTTTCTGCAGAGGAGAGTTTTCACCGGAAAAAGCTAATCCTGTGGTTTTCATGTGACTAATTCCAATGCAGGAGAAGAACCGAATGCAAATTATACATACAAGGCTTCACATAAAGAACAAAGCGGAGATTGTTCTCCAACAGACAGCTTTGCTAAGGCAGAGTACGGCACTACTGAACTTGAAAATAAGGTGACATCTTGCTGGAGGATGAGTTTTGAAGACCAAAGACTCTTGCAGCTCCCTCAGGCTTGCCCAGAAGGGACCTTCTGCTGCACTGGGCTGGCAAGATGAACCTCAGCCTCACCTGCACCAGGCCATGCAGCAGCATGTAAGCAGTGACACCCACGACAGTCCTATTTTCGCTTCATCCTAGTGAGAAATGCCCTGCAGTCAAGCCAACGAGGCATTTGGCTCTGTCAACATCCTCTGAGACTGCTGTACTTCGCTGCATTAGAGCTGCCTGATAGACCTTCTGGTTGAGTTGTCCTCCCCTGCATGGGAAATGAACAAGAACCTGGTGTGCCTCACTTGAGGGCTAAGTGGTGTAAGCTGTGCTAAGGGCAGCCCGTGAGCTTTTTTAGCCCTCAGGATTGTCATCTGTGAGGCAGGCAATGAGAGGGCATCAAGAGGAAGCAGTTTTAGATGGAGCAGGGAGGTAGGGAGCAGAAAAGGGAAAAATGGTTGGAAAAGGAAGGCAAAGGTGGTAAACTCAAGGAAGTTTTAAGTTGTTTCTCAGAGATGGGTTTCATGATTGAGTACAGTGTATGGATAACTTCTGTGCACTAAACAGAAGATCTAATGTATTGAAGACCTCCATCATTTGGCTCCAACTTAGTTCATTGGGCTCCAACCTGTTGCAAAACAAGGTCTTGTCTTCATAAGACAACTTGTATTGGCTACTCCTAGAGTCACAGACAAAAGTCAAAGGATTTGTGAGGAAAGGTTAAAGGTTTGAAATTGAATGTGCAGTTTTCAGCCTCATTTGGAGTCTCCTATGGCTTGGTCCACAATGAGATTGGGGGCGTTTGCCAGTACACCCCCTTGCCATGCACAAGTACATTGAGCTGTGACTACTACAAGGCACAATCATGTGGAAATCAGAAATTGGTGGCTTTAAGACTCTGGCTAGCTAAGGCTGACAGGTTTTGTTGCAAACTTGTTGCTGAACCCCAGCATAGCCTAATGCACACTTATGAGTGTGCTGGGTCCAGCCCTCAGGAACCAGGAGCTGACAGAGCTGCCCTCCTTCTCCAGCCGGGTGAACTGACTGATGGTTTGGGACATGCTTCTCCCTTGCTTTGGGGAAAAGGAACACTCACAGAAATGTCGGTTGCATGGGATTGCTGGAGGCCACCTAATCCAATCTCCCATCAAAGCAGAACTACCACCAATGTTATACCATAAAGTCAACATTTAACTAACCAAGTCATAAAAAGCCTCCAAAGAGGAGCCACCGTCATCTCTCTGGAGCATCTGGTGGAGAAGGTTTTCCTAATGGCCAGCCCGAACCTCCTCATCTCCTGTGTGTGGCCATTGCCTATTGTTACATCCACTACCACCACCAAGAACAGCTTGGCTCTGTCATCTTTGTAACCTGCTCTTCAGACAGACACAGGCTGCTGTTTGATCACCCTTTGGGCTCCTCTTCACTGGGCGATACAAGGCCAGCTCCCTCCACATCTCTCACACCATACCTGCAATCTAGGCTCTGGACCATGGTGGCAATATCCCCCTTGAAGCAGGGGTCCCAAAAGAGGATGCTGTACTCCACCAGTGCTGGGCAGCGGAAGGTGAAGTGCACGGTGCCAGATCTTTCAGCCACAACCTCATTTTGTGGGCCAGTGCGTGGTGTGGTCACCACCATGCCTCCCCCCATGTCCCCACCACTGGCTGTCAAAGGGGTCTAACCGGTAGATATAAACTAGGAGAAACGGGGCAGTTTTGGTTACACCTAAAGCTTCGGTGTCGAAGCACCAGAGAGCCCTCTCCTCAGGATCTGCATATAATTAGCCATGTTCATTCAGTAAATCAGAGCAGTGCCCGACTTACGTCCTCTTGTTCCTCGAGTTTATGTTTCAGTCTAAGACTTACCAAAACACAGTTTTATATGCTAATTTCCTTATAGTAAAGCCCTTACTGTATGCCGTTCATCTATATCAAGCAGTGTACATGTAAGAGTAGGCCAATATTCTGTATATATTACCAACTTTATGAGTTCAAGAATTACAATGTGCTTGCTTTATTTAGGTGGTAAAGTTTTTTAATGAGTCTGGAGGGTCCTTTACATAAAAGTAGTGACTCTACCTTGGAATCTCTTTTCACGTTTATTAGAAATGTGTTTTACTTTACCGTGAAAAAAGCCAAGGAAACATGCAGCCTTAAAGTCTAATGAAGTAGTTACTCATGCAGTCAAAGTTCATAAATTTTAAATACATTTAATTTATAAATTGAAAACATAGCTCGCACTGGCTTTTTCAAGATTATTACTTGCCACAGGGGTTTTAGGATAGTTGCCGGGCCATGCTTGTTACCTCTTTCCTTTCAAGACCAAGACTGGATCTTCATGATTTGCTCACATTCATTTTGATGTTTTTATTTTTTTAAAAAAAAATATTTTCAGAAAGGGAGCTCTTTAAAATATTAAAAATTATAACCCAGCCAGCAACCTCTTTGTTCTCAACTCAGATAAGATTTGCTTTCAAGCTGACACTTTAATAGAGAGCTCTTTCTCGTGGTGAGAAACCCTTTGTCCCTCTGGAGACCTCTTTTCTGAGCTAATTGAGGAGCTCAGTCCCTGCAGTGACGGTCTGAGCCCAATTCCAGTCTCACACTAATAAAACCTCAGTGCCAGTCTGGGTTACGAGCCCAGCTCCCAGGAAGGGGGAATTTAGGGAAGGGGGGAAATGAAGATGCTAGCTCCCAACTTTTGCCCTCTGCAGTCCTCGGGTTGCTCATCCATCCCTGGTGAGCACCTTTGGCTGCACAAGTTCCTCCATAATTTGTCCTACTTGCAAAGCAGTCTCGGGTACAAAATGTACCATAGGGATGCCTGGTACTTGGCGATGCCCTGCCTGCATCAGGAGGAGGCGAGAGGAGGGTACCAGCTTTATGCCAGATGGGATTTCTGCCAGACAACCCACTGGGTACCCTGTCTTGTGCCGGTGTGACTGCAAAGCGAGCCAGCAGCTGGCCAATGACTGCAGGATCGCTGCTTGCTGACTCAGAGTCACAGGAGGTCAGTTCTGGAGCTTCAAATAACTTTAAGGGGATGTTACAGAAATGGGAATGTGCCTACGATAGGGGAAAGCCTCAAGCCCACAAGACCTAGAATAGTGGTGTTGGTATTCAACCGCTGTATCTTTAGATTTATATGGAGAATCCCCCCAGACTTCTTTTAGTGATGCAGCAATGCAGCTGAAGAAAAATGGGTAGCAGGGCTCAGCCTCCCCAATTCCATGCCCCCAAAGCAGTCAATTATACCCAATCCATTCCAGAAAGATATTTCTCACACCTGGCCTCCAGTGATGGACATGCCACAACGTCCCTTGCCTGAGTACTCACTGAGTCCCCCGTCCTAATACTTATAAAGATTCTTTCTATGCATAACTTGCATAAGGGCCACTTCTGTGTGGCTCATCCAGACAACTCCATCCTCAGCCGTGCAGACACCTCCAAGGACTTCGGCAAAAGGCGGCTGCAAGATGATGCCCTCCAACTGACGTCCCTGCTCTGCCCCACCACTTCTCTCGCCTCCTCCCTCCCCAAGCCCCACGGCCCCACACACTCGAGGCCCAGCCAGCGCCAGGAGCGGGGCCAGTAATTGGAAAGGAGAATTGCGAAGCACCAAAGCTTATCAACAGGCAGCGAGGGAGAGTTCAGCAGCGGTCCTGGGGGGCCCGGCCCGAGGTCCGGAGTGGGTTGGCAGCCTTTTGTTGGGTGGCAGGGGACGGACATGCACGGCTGCTCTGCTCGGAGCAGGCACCAGCACGGTTGAAGCTGAGGGATGGCTCACCGCTTTCTGCCGGGGCTACCAAGGCCACAGAGAGCAGCGTGGGAGCAGGAACACTGGCAGGAAACCGGTGTTTTGGGGGTCGCCTTAGGCACTGCTTCTTGGCTTCTGAAGTGCCACCACGTGCCGTCACTATGCACATAGAAGTAGCAGCTATTTTCTCATATATCTTTTACTCATTAACCAAATAGTCTAAATATAGCCCCAACTTAGTGCTAGTCAGAGATGGTGGGTACCCTCTGTGGTCAGGTCTTCACTGACTGCCTACCTGCAGCGCTGGTTTTGTGCACCAAATCCTTCCCTTTGCCAGTGCCATGTCAGGTGGCCTCTGTCCTCAGCCCTGGGGCAGATGAATAATATACATTAGAGGTTGCTATCACACGACCAGGAAAAGCACACAGCCCCAGGAATGGAGCCAGCTCCTCTCATGCTCCTGCCAGCTGTGCCCTGTGCAGTCCGACCCTCCATTCCTGTGCTGACTCCGGAGCAGATGATATCGCTCCTGTCTGGATGCTTGGATAAACCAGGCTCTTGGTGCGGCCGACATGGGTAAAGTTCAGGAGTTCAAAACCCAGCCCCTTTTGCAGAAGTTGTTCCCACACGTTACCCGGGATGGGTCCATCGGAAGCTCCCAAGTTTCAGCAGCAGAGTATTTAGCCTTACCAGGGGGTTAAAATGGAAAGTATTGCCTTTCCTGGGGGGCTGGGAAATTTTCAGGACGTATTAGAGTTATCTGATATGCTCATAGTCTGTGTCCTTGACTTCAGCCTCGGCATGATGCCAGGTAGTAGTATCTCCACACCTGCCAACTGCTCACTACCAGCCTACGCTTACCCCTTCACTCAGCAATTTATTCAAAATAGTGGGCAAGTGGAGAGAAGGGAAGGCACCTCGTGTCCCCGTGTGGGACAATAGCCCCGTCAGGCTACATCTCAGCCGTAGCTTCTGCAGGAGTTACGTGTGTCCATCCCTTTTCCCAGTTCCCTAAGAATTTAGAAAGACGGTCAAGGGAGAAAAGTTAAATGGAGATTTGCACTTTGCCTGACAAAGAAAAAGGTTATGGATGTTTAAAGGTTTGTTGCCATATTCTAGGTAAAGGAATATGGTTGTGATCCATACCACAACCATTGATTTCAACAACGTGCATGTTGAAATATGATGTCACTTGTGAGCTTATTATTGATCTCATTTTTTTGTCCATTCTCAACAAAATAGGCTTTTCAATGCAATAAAAATTCTAGGTGGTCTCCAAAGCTCCTCGGGGGAGCAGTCTACCATGAGACTTTGTAATCTCTCTACAGGAATTCCTCAGCTCATCTGTCTCAGTGCAATTTCCTTGGAGTAAATGGAAGACCACGCTTCCCTACACCTTGGACTCCTTCTGTTGCAATACTTGAGGCAGCATTTTATAGAGAGATAAAAGTTTGT
>KZ507842.1:6862-18916 GCA_002844005.1 Limosa lapponica baueri | reverse complement strand
AAGAGGGAAGACTGAGAGACCTCTCCCTTTCCATAGCAGCAGGCTAGCCCACCTGTAATTAACCTGCAGACCAAACTAGTCTGAAACCACAGCAGATTCAATTTCAGGCTCTTGCTGAAGAGTTGCTAGAGTTATTGATAAACTTTTATAAAAAGGTAAATGTGGTTATCCTTGCCTCCCCTTTGGAAAGGGCTGCTGTTCAAACTTTAAGTCGTGTATCAGTCTGAATACATTGTTTAAATCGTCATAGTTAGGTGTTTTCAGTTGCTACTTAGATAAAATTGTTGACCAGCTTAATTATAGGGAGAAGCACTGATCTCATCCATATGTACATGTTCTTTTAAGACTTCTATTACACAAAAGTTGTGGTGATGACTAATATGGCTCTAGCTTTGTACATTAAACTAAAACACTGGCACCTGTGATAATTTTATTATTTTTGTGCTTGATTTCTTGCTATCCTGTAGTTTGTATGGTTATATTAGCCTTAAAGTGGTTTTGTAATGTGGTCACTGTATTTGTGATGGTTAGTGTTTTATGTATGCTCTCAGCAGATATAGTTCATTACACAAGATTCTGTGTTTCAAGCTGTATAATTACACGTCTTACATTTTCAGCTTTCCTTTACCTTATTCACACAAATCTATTTATATATATCCATCAGAGTTGATGAAGTACTTTAATATAACTGCTTATTATCTCCACTTTTTCAGTCTGCGATCGAGCTGTTTGTGAACAGGCTTGACTCTGTAGAGTCTGTCCTTCCCTACGAATATACTGCGTAAGTATATTATGCTGTTTGTGTCATTTTTGTTGATAGTTCTTCCAAAAAGATGCATTTAATTTACGTTAAAGTATTATCTACATATTGCTACAGCAGTTGCCAGTGAGGAATGTCTATTTATTTTGCTAACATAAGTTTACAAATACAGAATTTTCACCAAGCAGATGGGTGCATGCGTTGCTAACTTCTTTTTGGTTGTTTTTGCGCGTACTTTAGAAGTAGTGCATGGATTCATAGGCTCTCATGTAGGTCGAAGCACTGCTTCTGAGTAACTTAAGGCTAAAATGTGTGTATGTGTATATATAATATTTACTCTTTTGCATTAGTTGTCATTTTTGTAGATCAAAGTATTACTGCTGCCTAAAGTAGCCTATAGCCAGATGACTTGAAGTGGTAATGAGGTGTGAACTTCCTATCAATTATCTTAATGAGGTGTTAAATGTTTTCTTGGTACACATCATAGGAGTGCACAAGACCTATCAGTGCTTGGTGCAACTATGTAAAGTTGTTTCTTCAAAGAATGTTTTGACTGCTAGTATTGAAGAGGTTAAGCACTAGTTAGGTCTACGTTTTAATGAACACAAATGTGATATACTTGAAATTAGGTTGAAAAAACTTGGAGGATGTGCTATTTAATGTGTTGATCAATAAAGCTGCAATAACCTGTTAATAGTGCTTGTTGTAAAGGAGCTGTCAGCATGTGTGTGTATATTTTATTTTTTTTCTTTCATTATCCCCTTCCCTCTGCCCCCTCCCAAGAACCTGCATGCTTTTCTCTCAGGGCTGTCATGAAACTCTGAGAAGGTTTAATTTCTGGCTAAAATTCCTGTGCAAATAAGCAACTTCTAATTATTTAAGGAAACTTTTATGCTACCGTGTTTAATATAAACTGAGTTCTGAAATAGCTGGTGAAGAGATTTGATTGTTGGGGGTGTTTTAGTGGTGGTTTGTGGTTTTTTTCCAAAATGGGACTGTGATTTTCATATTTTGCTTTGCAGGCTCAAGGAAGAAACTTGTCTAGAAGGAAAGCTGTATAGTTCCTTTCCTTGTGGTGAAGGTGTTGATTTGGGAGCACAGTTTGAGGTCTAATATTTGCAGCTGAGAATATTTGATTAACTTTTGTGTCTTTTCTCTAATTCAGGTTTGATTTTTGTCAAGCGGAAGGAAAGAAGCGTCCCTCTGAAAACCTTGGCCAAGTATTGTTTGGAGAGAGGATAGAACCGTCTCCTTACAGGGTTTGTTCTCTGACAAGGGGTGTTTGGTAATAACGTGTGTTCAAGTGTAACCAAAGGACATTAGAATCGTGAAGATCCTCTTCATGAGGGCTTTGTCTCAATGAGCTTCAAAATGTGAAATTCCACATAATAGAAAACTGTCAATTTAACTTAATTGTAACTACACACTTTGCATCATGAAGCTGTAGCCAGAAATGCTGCGGAGGTTATCTTCTCTCTTTGGAACCTGCCAAAACCCGATTCTTGCTCCTCAGCTGTCCCCTTGTTAGAGGGAATTGAGTACTCTTATTTCTTGGAACCAGATCTGAAAACATTGCAGCTGTAAAATGAAACAGTTAGAAATGGTGTTAGCCAGCTTGTCTTTTCTGGTGGCTGAAGCTTTTGCCTTCTGCAGTACGTGTAGTAGAAGAGAAAGTTAGCAATTGAATCTGCCCGGGACAGCATTGCTGCTGTGAGGTCAAATGACTTGCCTGGTAAATGATTGCACAAAACAGGTTTTAGTCAGTAACAAGGAGCTCTTAGTGTAGAGCTCTTACAATGATCACAGGAGGGTTTTTTAGCACCCACCAATGTAAAAACCTCCTCTGGAGGATTTGGTATGTGTTGTCTCGGTAATTTGTTAGGTGCTTTTATTGTATTAGTATAGGCAGTTATAAATGTATAAGGAAAACTTGTTAAATTGTGAAATTACACAAAGTTTGTTACAACCTTTTTGCTCATACGTCTGTTGTTTTTTATTAGTTCACATTCAAAAACAAGGAGACATGTAAATCTGTTTGTACAAAAACATATGATACCACAAAGCCAGAAGATAAACAGAAATTAGACTTTTTGAAAAAAAGTATGCTACTGAATTACCAGCATCATTGGTAAGTTGATATTAAAATTCATAGATTGGTTAGTCTAGTATGTTGGTGATAATTTAATTTAGTTTATAATTTTGTATTGCAAGTTAATACAGATTGAACACTAGGTGTTTGCACTGAATCTGTTCCCCTTCTGTTCTTGCAAAATATGTTTTTTGTTGTCTTCATAAAAAATTTCCTTCACTTGAAGGATGGGCACCAGGTATAGTGGAAACAAGGCTATGATCCTGTCACTCTTTGAAATAAATTAATTTTTTTTTAAGAAGGCCCAAAACTTAAGCTGACAGAAACTGAAACAGAACTGTGTAAAACTAATCACACAGAAAAGTGCTTTACACAGGTTTTTCCCCCTTATATTAAATTGTTTTACAAATATACTTAGCTGTATGGGCTAAAAAATATATACACTTACTTTATAGGACAGTTCAGATTTTAGTAAGATGTAGTTCTGTTTTTCACTGTGAAAACTTCCCTTTAAATTTAGGGTACCTCTTATATTCTTTTAATAGCACTTCTACTTAATTATTTTTATTTTTTTTTTGCTAGGCCCACTGCTCTAAAACTTTAGAAGCAGTGGCATGAAGAATCCCTGTTTATGTCTGTGTGGTAGTGATAGTCCTCCTCAGCCACAGCTTCACGAAGTGGAAGTGGCTGGATTTTTGTGATGAATGATGCATGGTCCAGGAGTATGGTACAGGACTATGTTGTACAAGGATCAGCAAGGTAGCATAAATGAGGATATAATAGAGGTTTATTATCAAGCTTCAATTTATCATAAAATTCCTGGGGAACACAGATGGTGCAAAGTACTTTTAAGGTTTTAAAAGCCACTTAATAAGATTAGGAATCGACATACTGAATTGGACTCAACAGCTATACTGATACCTTGGCTGACAATGTTCATCACCAGATGTTCTTGAGAGACTTATAAGAACACTGTTTTATAGCCTATTTGCCGCACATGCATAATCTCTTCAAGTAATTTTAAACTTGAAGATTAACTGTGAAAAATGATTTGCTGCTTAAACTTTCAATTTGTTCCAGCATTGCTGCTTGAAGGCAGCCCAGTATGTCTGTGCTGCAGAAGATGCAAGGGAAAGCCTTTACCCCAGCTGCACTCATTTCCAATAGGTTAATGCTTTACCTGGTTTTGATTATGAAATTAAAATACTAACAAAAGCAAGAGGTATCTTTAGCATATATTATGGAGCTAAAATTCCAAATAAGTCCAAGTGTAACGAATCTGGACAGCTCCTAATTAGGAACTTAATTGTACTCCATAGTAGCATGGTGAAGTGAGTAGTGTTTGTTTGGTGCTGCTGCTTTGGAACTGTGATAGTCTTCGGAATCTCCTCAGAATCTGGGAACTGTGTTTCTGGAGGGCCTGTCTTCACCTCTTCCACTGTGTCAATATGAGCCAAGAACATTTCTACTTATTTCTGCCTGGTAGCTAATGGTAGGGATGATGCAGATCTCTGTTGTATGAACAAAAGCAGCACATACTGCTCTTTTTACCCCCATCTGTTGATGTGCTTTAAAAAATAGTGCTACTTTAGAGACTGTTACAGTATGCAACAGACTAATGCTTTAGTTTTGTTGTCTGAAGTAATAGACATACTGTTCAATTAGGTATTTAAAAGTACCTAATGAGGTATTATCAGGTATCTGTTAATAGCCTAGAGGTTATAATGATGAGATGTTTAATTGTAACGGATATTCTGTGGCTTGATAAGTTTTACAAAAAATGTTTGTTGTTAACTTTCAGTGGGATGTCCTTTTTTTGGTCTAGTGATGCACAAAAAGTGGCAGTTGTCTCATCTGTTCTTGTGTGAGGTTTATTAATAGACCTTTAAAAACATAGCTTGGAGCAATTAATGTTGCCCTAAGGGCAGCTAGTGAATTTTAAGTCTTCTTTGAAGGACTTTCTTTTGTGATTAATCTTTCAGCTAGTTAAAACATGTTGTAACATAAAGAAACAGGTTTTGGTTTTTTCAGTAGTTCCTATTGCAGAGGGACAGGTCACCATGTTGGGTATCTTTTTATGTTTAAAAGTATATGGCTTTGGTTTGATATTTGTACTGTTTGTAGGATGCTGGATTCTGTTTCTATCTTACTGTCTTATAATTTTCTGCAACTCCTCATGGGGGTGTGGGGTTCCTCCACAAATTTTTAATTGAAACTGAGCTATAAACCTAATGGGCTCAGGATTTTTAGGTGATATGAATATAAATCTTGTGAGGCAATAATATAAAAGCAGCAGGTAGACAATGGAGGGAGGTTTGAAAGTGATTACTTTCCTAAATATGTGGTGGCTTACAATTTTTTGCTCACGTAAACCATATAGTTAAAATATTCCATACTCTCAGGGAACTACAACTGAGGTCAGTGGTCAGGAATTCACTTAAATAGCCCCCCAAAAACCAACAAACCTTGCACTTAAGCTTTAATGCAAAATAAAAGTTTAAAGATTGCCAAGAAAAATGTATTTTGCAATGGAAGAACAATTAAGAAGCTGGAGAATTAATAGTATGTGTGTGTAGGCAATTTTTTTTTGTTTGTATTTTGTCTTGAAATTATCAAGTTCATTTTAGATGGTTTAGTGGATGATTTTGGCCATTTTTAAAGACAAGATAATGAAATGTTAAATTGTTATGACTTTGGAGTGAGAGAGATTTATGTATTGGGCTATATTTGTAAGGGGACTTCAGAAACCAGTCCAATGAATAGAATTTTCTGGTGGTCACAGAGTAAGCCTCCTATTTCCAAGCAACCTTCTGAAGAAATATATTGATCTTTTTAATTTTTTTTTTCTTTAAAAAGATAAGAGTTTCAGTTGAAGAGCTACATGCTTGTGTCTCATTTGGAAATTGTATTGGCAATCAATGCAATTCCATGGGTTAAGATCTGGAAGAAGTATTATTCTTGTAGTTAACCTTCCAATAAGGAATGTAGCAAAGTTAAATGAATATTAATCTGGTTTTGTTTTCATTACACTGTGTATTTTGAAAGATTGTGAAATGTTGCTATGCCATTTGCAGGATTGTGGACAACATGCCTGTGACCTGGTGTTATGATGTTGAAGATGGCCAGAGGTTCTGCAATCCTGGTTTTCCTATTGGCTGTTATATTACAGAAGATGGCCGTCCAAAAGATGCCTGTGTTATTAATGTATGTTTATTCAATTGTGGTGGGTTTTTTTTAATATCCCCTTCCTACTAATTAAAAGACTGGCATTTTTCTTCTGTCATGTTTTTATGGTGAGTCCTCACTATCTTAAGAACCCTTGTTGCCTAAATTGAGGTAAGTGTTTTGATATCTCTGCAAGTACCACAATTTGTCTTATCAAAGAACTTTGTCTCTTCTCTTGCATAATACAGAAGGGCTCTAAAAGACAGAGGAGATGAATGTGCGTAGCATTTAGTACGTGTAAAGAGTGAAGGAAAATTAAAACATGTCATCCTTCATTGCCTAAGAAGTCTAAACATTTCAAGGCTTGGACTTTACATTTTTGCGGGATACAGGTGTTTTCATGGAAGCAGGTTTGCACAGACATGTTTGTACCTCTGCATGGAAATTAATACTTCTTGAAGGATTGCTTTCCCTAAAATATGTGGGCTAATGGAAGAAGACAGAATATAAGATTACTGAGTGAACAAAGTTTCTCATGTGGGAGACAGATCTATTGGATTGACTGGTGGAGGTACAGATAAATGCACTGTAAGCATTATGGAGATAAGAACACAATAGAAAGTCCACGATGTCTTTAGATCACTGCAGACCTTTTCCATGGAGAAGTCACTGAGAACCTGGAATAGGTTTTTGGTTTCATCAGAATGCTTGGTTTTACTTAGTAGATCATACCAAAGACAACAGTTTCTGCGGTTTCTGATTTTGTTTCCTTGCCCCTGTAATGAATTAGTTTCAGAGGATCCATATGAATGGATGCATTTATGATCAAGTATGTAATCTGGCAATATTCTTTTAATCTTGTTTAAATACTTGTTTTTAATAAAAGAAAAATAACCTTTGAAGGAATAACTGAAGGACTGTAGAAGAACACTTCGTTTATATAACTATTCTTATAATTAGGGTGCTTTGTAGAAAGCAGTGGGGATAGAACCCTGAAGAAATACTAAGTGAACTACAGTAGACATAATGCTTGTGATTTAACAACCTCTTTGACTGGCTAAATTCCAAGCTGACATTTCCCTTCACCTGAGATTTGTATTCATCATTCTTGGCTGCTATTTGCAGTTCATCTCTGTGCATCTTTGTTTTCAAATGTCAAGATGGTTCTGTCGCAGAGAACAATTATTTGCATTGTTTGTCTTGGAAGGTTCTGTTTAATCTATGAAAAATATACATGTTGTTTTAAAATATGTGTTGTTTATGAAATCCTTGTGATATGAAAGCTACCTATTCAGGTTGCTACTGCAATTAAATAAAATGAGACATCTTCATTTACTGAAATATTGTAATAAATATATTTATAAATACATTTTTAAATACATTTTTCTACTTTTCAACTGTAGTAAGACAGTTCTTAGCATTAACTTTTCTAGTTTGTCTTTTTGATGCAAGGCTTTAATGCAAAGACTTTACTGTCTTTGTATTCCTAGAATCCTGCATTCATCTTGTAGAACTTGACAGAAAAACTGTATGCAGTCTAAAATTCTTCTATGTAAGCTTCTGCTTAAGGCTTTTAGATGTCTTTATCTTTTTGATTGCTTAACATCATCTTTTATCATTGCAGTCTGAATTTCGTGAAAAAGATACTTTTTATATCTTCAACCACGTTGACATAAAAATATATTACCATGTTGTGGAAAATGGAGCTCTGGGAGCAAGACTAGTTGCTGCTAAACTTGAACCAAAAAGGTTAGTACTTGGAAGTAACTTGTCATCAAGCCGGTGGTCCATTCCAAGATACTTGCTTTGATCTGGGGATCTGTAGATTAGCTATCCTGTTGATTGATGTAGTGTGAGGTGAGACAGTCTAACGTAATTTTGCTCTGAATTCTGTAGATCTTTGTGTGCTATTTCCTATTTGATCCGAAAAAAAACCAAAAACAAACCAAACCTGGCAGTGGTTCGTGTTCAGTGAAGCAATCTTCATTTCCCTACTGGGGAACATTTTGTCTTGTGATGGAGTAGGCTACCGGTATCTGATGCAGAAGTAATCAGAGTGCAACATTTGATGTCTTCAGCAATCAGGATTTGAATGGAATGATTTCAAGAATGTACTCATCAATTGTTCTGGTGTCTGTGTGGCTTTTGCACAACTGATGTCTATTTTATTCTTTCTTAGCATCTTGTCTGTCTTCTGTGTTCTTGGTATAACTGAGCTTGTTGCATTGTTGGTCCAGCATCATGATGAAAGTATTTTTTTCAAGATAAGTTAGTAATTCTGTTGTTGTAACTTTTTGAGTGTTTTGGAGGTTCTTAGCAGTACTCAGACTTCTTTAATTTTTGGTGCTCTGCTTTAGAGGCTGTCTCTCTGTAGTTTTCTTTTTAGAAGATACGACCTTTGTAAAGTTCAAATAACAAAAAATCCTGTGGCTTATGATTTAAGGAACATTCCTTATGAGTTCTGAAATTTATGAGGCATTAAGAACAATTTTTGTATTTAAGGGACGAATCCTGGATGAAACTGATGCTTTTGTAAGATGAATGAGCTCTTTCTTAAGAGTGTTGTCAGTGAAGCAGCTTTCATTCTGTGGTTTTGTTTTTTTTTTTCCCTGTAGTTACAAGCATACTCATCCAGACAACCCTGATTGCTCAGGACTACCTATGGATATAAGTAATAAGGCTAGTGGAGAAGTCAAAATTGCTTACACATACTCAGTTTCTTTTCAAGTGAGTACTAAGCTTTCTGTGGTAGTTACCTCTTAAAATCATGCATTAATACTCTGAATTATAATGATCAATTATATTGTAATGTATTGAAGGGATGGGTCATGTACAGCAGTTTGTATTTTCAATCTCAATAATTCTGTGATTCTTCTGGTTATGAAGGAGTCTACTCCTACTTTCAGGTTTTTTTGGTCATTATGGACTTAATCAAAATCTTGGCAATGAGTAGATTAAAAATAGCAATAAGGCAATTTTTATTTTTATTTAACCTTTTTCTTCTGATTGCAAGGTCAGCGGTATTTTTGAAATGATAGGCCATCATTATATTAAGGCTGTTAATATATCTTAATTCTAGACTTATAGCCTGCTGCAGGTTTCAGTTCAACTGTGGTGAAATGGAGACGAAATAGTTGATCTTTAAAGTTAGCTGGAGGGTAGCGTTGAGTTAGGGTGTGGGATCCACTGCCATAAGAAGTGCACAGTAAAGCACTGATCTTGCAATGCCATTACGTTGCCACCGTTTCTCAAGCATGAACTCCCTTTATCTCTTACAAGCTGTTATAGCCCTGTTTGTAGAATTACAACGATCATTCTTTACTCTAGTAATTTACTGTATTGCATGGTAAAGTTCAAAATACAATAAATAGCATAAGAAAAATATTCAGAAGGGGTTATATTATATATTAGTTAAAAATTCTATTTTGGGAAATTGTATCAGTTTTGATGCTGAAGTTAATTTGTATACTGAAAAGCAAGTACTTCTGGAAACCTGTGAGAAGTTAGTAATTAAGAATTACTTTAGCATCATACTATTACATTCTTTATTTTTAAAAAATTACATGCCCAGCTGTGTGTGTGTTACTGTCCTGTGCACAATGTTACATCACTTGGAGGTCATCTTCGGAAATTCGATGAGGTTGGCAGATCAGGTCAGCTCAGGAAGAAAGAAAAAAGGCAGTGTAGGTATGGGGGAAAATGCAGTTCTATCCTAGAATCATTGGTACTGGTTTAGAAACCTGTTGCTTGCTTTGAGACATAGTTTTATTACCTCAGTGAACTTGATATTTGATCTTGGCTAAATTTTTTAACCCACTATTTTTTATATTTTCAAAAACTGGCTTTACTGGAAAGCAGTCTTGCTCTGGCACGTTATAAATTACTGAAATAACATCCTGTCAGGAAGACACCTAGCCATTTTTATTAATTGATACTAGGGTTTGTGGTTTGTTTAATAGCGATATTCAGGTTGATCAGCACTGTTTATTCCTTTTCTCATGTTTACTCTGCAAAATAAAACAAAGAAATGCTCTTTTTGAAGTGTTTGTGATCAACGAATGTTCAGTCTGAATAAGTATAATCAGTTGAAATGCCTGAAGGGAATAATTTGTTTCCTTCTACTAACAATGTACATTCTGTAGTATTGTCTCCCCATCTGTCTTGCAGTATAAGCTGAATGTAACTGGACTGGTGGTTGGTACTGAAATTAGAATGTATGAAAGCAAAGGATAATTTGGACAGAGCACTATCTAGAAAGTGGAGTATTATGCTGGAGGCTATATAGCAGAGCTTAGTTTCTCAATGTCTCTGGTGTTGACTTACATATGCTAAAAAATGCATGTTCTTTTATTATTCTGCTAGCCATTTGAATTCCAAATGAATTTATGTAACTTTTGAAGGGAGGAAGCACAATTAAATTGATAGGCCTGTATGTCTAAAGAAGACATTCAGAAAATATTTTGGTTTGGATTCTATGGTCAAAACTTAGTTTTGGTTTAGGTAGCTATTATTAAGGCATTAATAATATATATTATTAAGGCCTCCCTTGAAGGCATGCAATGTGAAATTTCCAATTTGTCATTAGATTTAAGATTGCTCTGCAGGAACATCAATTTGTAAATTTGCAAGTTGGATACTGACTGTATCTGAAACTGATGTGTTTACTCTTTCAGGAAGAAAAAAATATAAGGTGGGCATCAAGATGGGATTATATTTTGGAATCCATGCCTCACACTCACATCCAATGGTTTAGGTGAGAAGAAAGTTTGTCTTTAAGTGTACCGTACTGAAGTGTTTACATTACAATTCGAATTACAAATTTTTTTATTTTTTTTTTTACATTCAGTATTATGAATTCCTTGGTGATTGTCCTCTTTCTGTCTGGAATGGTAGCCATGATTATGTTGAGGACACTGCATAAAGATATTGCAAGATACAACCAGATGGATTCCACTGTAAGTCTAAAATGTACCTCCTAAAATTTTTTTGGAATGTGATTTTTTTTTTTCAGCTAAATATATTTCTGTAACAGAAATGGCAATCTACTGTATTGAAATAGGTCTGTTTCCTTTACAGGAAGATGCTCAAGAAGAATTTGGCTGGAAACTGGTTCATGGTGATATTTTCAGGCCCCCAAGAAAAGGGATGCTGTTGTCTGTTTTTCTAGGCTCTGGCACACAGATCTTAATAATGACTTTTGTTACACTGTGTAAGTAATAAAGTGGGGAGGAGTTAGTTGAGTACAGATGATTTTTCACTGCTAATTGCATGGTACTAGTAAAAATAGCAGTTTAGGTTTTTATCTAGAAGTGTCTTAAAGGTTTTAAGGTTAAAAACAGCTGAGCTGATACAGTAGACACACAACTTAGTATACACAGATTTTAAGATAACCGATGTACTGGCTTTAAGTTAAATGTATGGTTACTTTCTAAAATTGTGCATCTCTGCTTCGTAGTTTTTGCTTGCCTGGGATTTTTGTCACCTGCGAACCGGGGAGCTCTAATGACCTGTGCTGTAGTTCTGTGGGTACTGCTTGGAACTCCAGCTGGTTATGTTGCTGCCAGATTCTACAAATGTGAGTAAAAGTTATTTAAAATGACAAGGCTTAAGTTCATTAAAGTAAATTATCATCACAGAACTGATTTTTATTTTGCAGTACTGTTTGTAGTTTCCCTCAGGGCAAGTTGGAGAAATGTACTTACCTTAGCAATGGAAAACACATACAGAACACTGACATGGTTACATTGGTTTTGATGTGATCGTGCCTGAATTGCTCTTGCTACTACGTATTTATGGAATTGGGAAGCAAATTCCATTTTACTACTACTCAGCTCATTACCTCAGACAGTTTTGTACTTCTGTTTCCTACAGTTGTGGGGACGCTGTGTTAACTTGCGTTTAGTTTTAGCCATCGATGTTGCTTGATAACTTTTCTTTTTTTTTTTTTTCTCCCCCAAAAAATCATGAACCTTTGTTCTTGCATGCCTGAGATTTGTCACTTCTTTTTATCAAGTTCCTAGGTCTTTGGGAGAATGGCGCT